>JAODTT010014900.1:0-10653 GCA_025400115.1 Pentamera pediparva
ATTTGGCATTGTACCATTTCCTAATATAATATCGGGGAATTACCCTCACATCACAAACTAGCTTGGCGTCCCTCATTATAAAGCTAATGTCAGACATAGTATAAAATACGTGAAGCTCCGATACATACATCTGGACTACTGACAAGAGTATAGATTGAATTGAAATGAAATGAAATTTACGCCAGTAGACGTGAAGCACTTTCACAGTGATATAAAAGATAAGTACTTCAGATGGCCCAAACTCTGGTTTGCAAGCCATTATTAATGTAGTAATTGATTCAGCTGTTGAGGCCGAGGCCGTTTCAGTAAGCTTACATCAGACATGATTGGCAAAAACAAAATAAGCAGAGGACAGTTTGATTTCACCGTTATAAACAACTGTCAATACTACATAGCACCACCAACACTGTTAGCGCAGTCGAATCGGCTTTATTTAAAAGCAACATGGTAAAGTGACGTTTCAATCTTGCAGGTTAGACTATTAGATCAAGTTTTCCTTCCTGTGTGAAGGGTACTACTTGAAACTCGGCTTCGTGATTTGGGATCATTGTACTCTATGTATGAAAGTCTTCTGAGCAGTCTAAATGACATTTGATGACATGTCAGTTATAGGGGCCATTCATTCCGTCTGTCAACTTTTAGGTCGACCTACATCAAACGAAGGTATTAAATACCCAAATCGGATTGAATAAATTGCCAAACGTGATGGTCAATTTCATAATCATGAACTTCATTCTTATTGCCACAACACATACATCTGACTCTTGTCACTCTTGTCTTGTCTTGTGATTCGTGTTTTTGCAATTTGAATAGCTAATGGAGAAAAGTATTAAATTCTTTTGTAATAAACACTGCTTGTACTGCGTAGGTTGGTTCTATCATGTACCGCCTCTCTCCAAAGCGTTCCAAATGCCATTCAACAACGTAGTTCACCAACTATTTCAGAATAAACTGTAACCAGTTTACGCCGAGGCCATCATGTGGTAAGGTCATTCGATAATACACAACACCCCTTGATACAATACTTACTAGGCCAATGCAGCACACACACCGACTCTGTCACACCTCTAACTGTGCGGTTACGCATTTTGGGACACATACACCATGAACGCTGATCTCATAATCTCAAACAGCACGTCATTATGCATACTACAGCAAGTTCCTGTACAATGTTTCCTATATTGCCTGATGATTCATTTCCGATTTGGATCGCTTAAAACCTTGCCTAGCATTTTGTTCGTCAGTTCATCACGTTATGTACATAATTCCTAAAAAGTTATTTGTTAAACTTATCGTTCTAGAATCTACAATAGAGCCTTCGTATGTCACTTATGTTCTGCAATTATATGGATAACCTTGATCGACAGATATGATGTGATTTATGTACATCTCATTTTATTTGAATTATAACTGGCCAAACTGTAATTATGTTTTTTTCGCGTTCTGACAGCGTTAACATTGTTGGTAAGCCATGTATATATGTCGGGGAAATAATTCAACGAATCGACAATTGAAAGGACGTTATAGATGACGTCTAATTGAGATCCGTTATCAGCATGTCCAGGAGGGCTAAAACAACTCGTGTCCTTCAAACGTGAGATACATCCAGTCTTGCGAGATATCATTCATTCTGGAGGGGAAAGACGAAAGTGAACAAATTGTTGAAATATTCAGACATAATATTAGGTTTTAAATTGATTCTCCCGGAAGTCGTGTCGACGGAATGATCGCCAACATTAACGGGTAATGTTCGCAATGTTCTGGAGGACGATGCCCTATGAACTGGGATGACAAGACCGCGAAGGATGAGCTACAGGCGTGGAGGATAACGCAGCATTCACGACGTGCAGCACGGTCGAACTGGAATTGGGTCGTAGTATAAGCGTATGCATCAGTGCATACCCAATATTGTCCAGGCAATAACTTGATTTACCATACAGAACTATGGTAAGTGGAATATTGAATTGGTGATAAGGATTTAGAGCTTTGTGAGCGCTATATAGCAAAACAAGAACACAACGTTATCTTAGACATAATTTGGTCATCCATGATGTACAAACTTCGTTCAATGAGATACGCTCCACTGGAATCAACACCAACGACGTCAATCACAGAAAGGTTGGTCGCAGTTTTGCTGGCAGATTGTTTCTGGGACCGTTTGGGTTGGGGTGGGGGGGTGGGGGGTGGTGTCCGACAGTGAATAATATTGAGCAATGAAGACGGAACATTTTGACTTTTACGGTTCCTCGACTACCCTCTATACCGGTACTAAGAATAAAAATCCAGCGCTGTTGTGCTCACATGCATCCACATTGTGATCCTTCAAAAAATCCATATAACTGATGTCACGAAAGACTTTGCAAGGAAATCGTGAACACACATGATGTATGATAGTATTTAAATCTGTGATTGCAACAATTGCATCTGATCATGTACGTTATCGACATTGTTGCAAGCTCTGCATTCTGTTCGGAATTACTCACCCACCGATGTGAGTTGTTACATATATCATGGCACCAATTCCATTTCGGAAAATAATCCTTTCCAGCTAGACTGTTTAGGAAAATCCACTTTGCAGTCGCCGTTAACAGCAATTTCTGTGTAGAGAATTGAATACTCAATAAGATGAGCCACCAATAACATTCCACCTGCAAGTGCACTGGAACCCAAACTTACATTAAGTGCTATTCGTGCTTAATAAATTGATCACTGAACCCGCTAAGGCATTCAGCTTTAACAGTATGCAATTACGTAGTATTCATATCAGGTGTCATAATTCATTTCGTCGTGGTGATGCTCGGAACTGAACTGTTGTTTAGTTATTATTCACTATGAATCAACTTCAACGTTTGCCGCTTAGCTCTAGAATATGCACCTAACCAAAGAACTGTGAATCACGGGGATGACTTTTGTCGGAAACTCAAACCCTAACCCCGTCCACTCACATCCACACACACACACACATTTCCCATACTTCTACGGGAGACACTAATGCACGAAACTGAGATGCTGTCTGGGTAATATCCACTATGATTTGACTCAAAATACATTATGCACGAAACCAAAGCACTGGGAACCACGGGTACAGCTTTTGTCGGAAACTCAAGTCGAACCCCGTCTTCTCATATCCACACACACACTTCCCATGCGTCTAAGAGAAAACACTACTGCATCGGGCTACCTCGATCGAAAACATTATCATACTTAAGGTGTGAGGTAGTCGACATAGCATCGTGTTCCTTAGTGGTGGGTGCATTCAGTGTGCCTAATCAGTTCTACGACGTCGAACTTCTAGTAAATTTGGGCAGTGGTATGTAACGTCCTTCCCAAGAATTTATGACTGTGGTGTTTCGAATAATCACCCCCATGATGCTCGTTTTGCTTCAGTGACATCATAAATTACAGGTTACACATGACGCAACATATTAGCCAGAGAACATTTACCTATAGTTCTATATGACTAGCTACATTATATTTCGCTCACCGATAAGTTTTCCAGTATCACCTTTTTTCACTGATCCCCACGCGTACTTGGGCTTGTCGATTGACTGCTTAACCCTCACTGTGTCCCCTACAACGATCTTCTTCACGCCGAGCAGCTCAACAGTAGCGTAAGTTACCCTGTACGATCTGCCCAGGGTCTTCCAGTTAACTTCGACGCTGAGTTGATCGGGATCGTCTTCATCAAGCTGTGTTAAAAATGGAACATGTGTAGGCATTCGTTTGTGTTAATTAGTGTACATTCCGTGAGAACAGGCACTATACCAATATTCATCTTCTAGTTATCTTCTAGTCATGCCCTACATATCCATAATGTATACTGTTCCCATTGCAGTTTATTCGAACGTAATTTTATAATGAATATTCAGTGAAATCTGTAACGTTCTGAAGCCGTCGCGAACAGCACTTTCTCTACTGAACAATCTTCAGGGCTTTTCTATGGGTGATGTTCGGCATGATGTTTTGACGGATGTGTTGTAATGAACCTTTACAGTACTTCGACCACCACAGTGAGAAACGTGTCAACATAGTAGTATAGTTTTTCCATAGTTCTTAAATCCCTGACTCGTCGATGAGAAAAACATATCGCATGCGCTCAAAGGCCAAAGGACGTGTATATACGACTTCATTTATTATTTCTTAACGATGGTACACTAAAGTTGTATCAGTCAATACGTGTGTGAAAACGAGACGCGTCTGCTAATGTGAAACACGCCTTGTGACGTCGAGGGAAGGAGTGGGGGAGCAGGCCTAGCACAAAGTCAATGCAAAACATATACTTTTGGGAACACAACTTCGTTTGTGATCGCTACCTTCAGTGTCTCTCGACACGTCACATGGATAGTGGTATCGTCAGTTGAAGATCGACATATGCATTAACCATCAACTTGTGGGTGTATGGGTTTTCAAACATCCTCTATTCGTCGATGCAATTGTCAACATAATTTGTAATATGAACCATGGCCTTCAAACTTACTGAAATGTTCAGTCATGGTTCAGTCCGCCTCGTGGCTATATAGCTGTCGTGATTGGAAACAAGTAGATTATACGTGCCATGACGGAAGTCATGTTCAACAGTAGTTGAAGCCATCTCTTCATACCATTACCTTTCTTCGGTATCGAATAACATTCTAGCTGACTCAGTGCAGGGATGTCAACATCAGGAACACCCAGTCCAGAAATGACGTCATGGTACAATGTTACATCTCATGAGGTCACCAGATGGAAGAAACCTGTTCCATAGGCGTAAACTTGTAACGAATATTCTTCTATTGTTCCATGAGTTTCAAATGTTGGCCTCCCTTTTTTTATTTAAAGCCAGGATAGTTCAATCTGCATTAATGTATTTGCACACATTTTATTAAACAAGATATTGCTCAAGGTGATAACGAAGTGAGTGCTCCGAAAACCTAGTTTGACAGCTCATTACTCACAGGCTGGCGATATTTTTCGACTGAAGATTACACATCCAAATCACTCTTTAAAGTAAATACTACAGGCACATCTGTCAATACTCCCAATACGGACTCAGTAAAGTATATACATACTGCGTACATTGCGCCTATACTGTAACAGTTACATATGATTAAAGCTGTAGTCACATAGCAATCTTAAACAAATTCAAGACAGATCAATTGAGTGCCCATCAATTAATACTGCGAATTAGAGAACAGTCTTATAACCAGATTGTGGGACGGAACTATTAAGAGTGGGTATAGATTATCCACCAAGCAAAGTCATTCACTCGATTCCGGGAAAACGTTTGTTTACCATTAAATGCAGTCAAGCCTGCATCCAATATTTTCCAAATAAATCAAATTTAAAACATGGTTACATGTTTATAAATACCTTGATGACTGTCCCTGTGTCGTCCTCTTTAACGTCCTCGTAGGCCTTGCAGCATCTGACAGTCATACCAACCAGGATGTTATCCTTGACATAGTTCGAATAGCTACTTTCCATTGGAAAGTCATCCTGTATATCAAACATAAATTGAGTTACTCAGATCATTTTGTCAGTTGACCACAGTCCGGTGAACAATTTACTTAATCATGAGTCAAAATAACTGGCGTGAACATTGGTTCTTAAAAATGCAGGCGACCCCCGGCGCTGGGCGTTACAAGGGTATTTAGTCAATCATAACTATGACCTCGGAGATGTGATCAGCTTTTGGAGTTCATTCGCGAGCCCCCGTATGCCACTCGTCGTTTATGAAGTGGTTGTAACAACAAAACACATGGTGAAGTAGGCAAGTCGGACAGGATAACATTGTGTATGTATAATAGTGTGCAAACATGTCGGTGGTTGGCATACAATTTAGTATTTGCTCCAAACAATCAATCTCGGACTCGACAAGCAGGAATTGGGTGGTTGACAGGTTATTATAGGCTACATACAGGCTACATGGCCTGGAGCCCATGAGCTGTGGGGTTGCCCAAGTAATCGGAAAAGTTGAGCTGCAACTATATACATGCGTTCCAGTTGACACAGCTGTTCGTACCGAAGAAGGAAGCTGGTGCACAGTTCAGGCAGTACTGGATCAACCGTCTGGACATTGACGGCAGGCTCGATACCCAGGTGTCTGAATATGAACGTCTCCGTCTAATCGCTGTTCTCACCTCTTGTTTTCGTTTCATCTCATTTGAAAGACACATCAACACAATGTAAGACTGTAAGAACACAGCTGTAATGCTCATTCCTGTGTAATGTACAAAAGCTGCGGCTTACCAGCGAATGAACCATTTCCATCTCAGATACCAGCCCTGTCCATTCTGTGCAGGTAGGGTAGTGGACATTACACTTCCTGCTGTCGATGGCTGATAAGAAGAATATATTGAAAGGTGGTTGTACTCACAGATCGAATGCTAATAACATGTTTTTGTTTGTCAAATAGACATAGACAGTGTTTCTTAGATACAAGTTCCCTGTTAGTTAGTAGCCTGCTAGGGCTCCTGTGTCACGGTAATACCACCGTTCCACGTTTACAATGAATCAGAAAACTAGGATATCTTATCAAGCTGTGATATGTAGTAGGACAGACTGGCCAATGATGTGCGAAATACAATACTGAATGTTGCTAATGGTGGAAAAATATGGTGTAGTATACTTACAAGTGACTTCCCCAACAGTGTCATGATCAACACCTCCCCAGTTGAATTTCGGAGTCACGACAGATCTTCGAACTCTCACTTTGCTCCCGACTTGGATCAATTGTTCAGCGGTTTCGACATGAACATACTTCACCCAGTAATCGTCACCAAGGTTATACCACTGACAGTGAACGTTCAGGTCATCGAGGTCGTCATCATCCAACTGAGTTGATTGGTTCATCGAGTACACATAGAATAAAAAAGTGTTGTTGAACATCCCCGCATTTGGCGTCGTAGGCATTAGACAAATCTGACATGTTTCACATGACAATTGTTGGAACCAACACTAACACTAAAAGAGGTTTTACCAACTATGATCGCAACGATTTTATCTGAGTGTGGTGAAAACATATTGATAAAATGAAAAGAAATTGGTGAATATATGGCTTGTTGAGTGTAGGCTATTCATGTAACATCTAATTACAGTTCAATAACCACCGCCATATATATGCTAAACTGGTCATCAAAGGCTAGGTTCAATTTAGTACGCATTCGGCAATTTGATTATGTTTTCTTCAATTTAGGTTTGTTTCGAAAAATAAAAATCTTTGATGTGGAATGTAGATAGGAACACATGAACACATACTCGCTATATAGGTCGTTTTAAATACTGATACAATATATTTGTCTGGCGTGACATTGTTCAATATGTTCCAGGGTCGCATTGGAACATCAAAGTGCCATTTCCTCTTCATATGCGGTGGCGTTGAACCACAAATACTGTTTGGAGCAGGAGATACATGCGAACACTTTCAACCAACACGCATTTAGGTTAATTTATTCTGTTCTATTTACCATCCTGTTGACATCTACTTTGTACTTTTCAAATAGGCATCACTGCATTATCAACGTCGACCTAAATCACTGCAGCATTGCTGGAGACATTGTGTAAGTTCACAACCTAACCAGAGATTCTGGGAGTGATACGGAATTCTGTATTCTGCTTTGCCATACAACTTTTTCCAGATAATTGGCATGGGAAACAGGAAATGATAACGAGTTGGAGTGGCATCCACGAAGGTCAGTGGTTCCTTCTCATCATATCTCACTTGCGTTTCAAACCTGATGTTGACAATACGCAGCGAAAGCGTTACGCATGCTTCTGTTTATGGTTAGTCAGTCCCGGTCAGGCTGCATACGCAAATAACTTTGCCTATAACATTAACATTAAATAGGTTGTTTATTATAATGTCGGTGTGTGCATACCTTTATGACCCTTCCAATGTCCCCTTCTTGAACTTGCTCGTACGTCCTACGACATCCGACAATCATGCCAACCGTTATGTTATCCTTCACATGTCTGGCATACTCATTGTCACTACCGAAATCGTCTCTCCTCTTTATGACCTGTTACGTATAACATTGAGACATCATATAGGCTAAATAGTGTTTTTTCCATGAATAACATATCTACCATTTTACCATTTCTCTTGCACGTTCCCCGTCATGTTTCAGTCTAACAGAATGAGCACAGGGTCGGCGGTAGGAGTTGGTAAGGGACATTTAAATGCGAAAGAAGGTGCTCGCTGGCTGAAAATTACATTTTCCGGTCCGCGTCTGAGAAAGCAGAGGTGAATATGACACCCGATACAAATGGAACATAAAATAACTAGCCCTGCAATTACATAACAAACAGCAAATATCAAAAAGTGTCTAATAACTATCATGTTAGACATTAAAGGAGGATCAGCTGTGTTAGAACATCCTGACACGTGTGGCATTCTAGTACTGCAATGTACAGGTTCGGATAGGGCCAACGAACACACGTTGGAATCGGTTGTCTAGGTGGGACGTAAACCACTGCAAAACATTGCCTTTGAAACCAAACTCCCTGTCCAAGCAATCGGCTTCGGGGTAGCCATGTTGAATGTATCGGTCTGTTAGTTCCCTTGTAAAGTAAGGTGTAAGGTAGAAATTTGATCGGGTGGTTAGGAGGTTCAGCGTGTGGAGCACGGTATGTAAAAAGTATGCATCTTGTTTCGAGGGAAGACGGAATACGCTCATTGTACACAGATTTTTTGAAGTAGGACTGAGGCCGAAAATCTAGGCAAGGTTAGGTAGTCAATAGTTGTGTTGTTACATTGTCGTCAAACTGAAAATGGGAGTGACTGACGATTGAAGTGATTGATGCGATGGTGTTGGTATTATAGGAGTCGCGAACAAGAAGTAGAATCCAGCCTCTGTGTAACTGTTGTGGCATTGGTTAATGTAATGCCCTGGCAGTCAGGACATTATCCAAACGTTCAGTAACACAATGTCTATGGAACATACCTTCACAAAATCCAGTTCCATCTCAGATAACAGACCTGTCCACTGCTTATGGTTCGGGAAGTCGACTGTACACTTCCGGCCATCGATAGCTAATGAAACCAAACGTGAGCAAAGATTCACATTACCAGCAATTAAATAATGTGGATTGGATAATGTGGAAACGGGCTTGATTAGACAAACCTTGCGCTGTGAGATACTTTATGTCAATGATTTTTGAGTTTCAACGGAGGGATTCTAAAAAGGCGATTCACACACTTCACTGAAAACATTTTTTTATCGATTACGTTTGTAGAAAAGCTAGAGGAACAGGGTCGTGTGCAACATAGTTAAACCAGAAGGCTTGAAACAGATGCGTCAAACCCTACAGAAAATACACTCACTGAGGACACGTACATAATCAATTACATCGGTACATCGGTAACCCAATTAGGCTACACGCAGGATTCAAACTATATGTAGCATAACCAAATCGAGGCGGCGAGCTTGAAATTCAGAGTTTGGGTTGAGCCTTCAGAAATATACCTCATCTCAATTGCTTCCCTGCACCCAGATGCGAATTAATTCCTTGCGAACGATCTCGGAATGCGCTTTATGTGACTATATCCCATAGAGAGGGAGATGGTATATCCCCATAGGAACTAGGTGAGTTGGCATATTTCGTGTCGTTCAATACGTCAGGTGCGGACTGCAGGAAATGTGGCCTATATATATAGTATGGGTTCGATAAGTTTCCAATGAACAGAGGTAATGATTATAAAGCGCAATAAAAAAAAAGTTATTGAATAGTTATATAAACATGTGTCAAATACGAACTTTTGCCGCCCCGTATTAGTTATGTTGGCTTTGAAGGGAACGGAATGGTATACGGAATCTTTTGTATGCACTATGCGAGACTTCGTTTGGTAGATCTCACAAAAAATTATAATCTATCTATCTATCTAATCTATGATCCTCTTTTCAACTTGTGGCTACAGTGGCTTATATGATTTTTGGGTACTAGCAATGACACAAACCAAAATTAAACCTAAAATATTAGTGAAATAATGTAATCTCACCAGTGACTTTCCCAACAGAGTCACGCTTTACATTTCCCCACTTGAACGCTGGCGTCACGACAGATCTCCGAACTTTCACTCTGTTTCCCACTTGGACAATTTCATCAGAAATCTCGACATGGGTGTATTCTACCCAGCGATCGCCGTCCAGACTCTGCCATTCACAGAGAACATTCAGTCCATTCAGACCCTCGTTATCCAGCTGCATTGATCCGTTCATCAGACATGCAATATCGGGGAAAGTGAAACAGCGTTAGAAGATTTGCAAAATGTTGATGCAGGTTCCCACTCAGTGTCTATGGTCTACCTCTGGTTCCGAGAATTTCATAAAGGTAGAGCCGGGGTCACTAGAGGTCATTTGAAACGGATATTCAGAAATCTCAGTGATATCCTAGCTTTTATAAGTTCAGCTCTTGGGTCGGCAACCCACATCGTTCTTGGTACCCATGATTGGGACTGGTTATATCATAGCATAGATGTCAATTGAGCCACCCTCATCTTTGTTGAGGTGATCTTCACACAATTTTTACACGATTCCTTCAGTCTCAGCCCATGAATTACCAATCGTGCAAGAAACGGAAAAATTATATTTCCAATGGTCTCGTTGAATCATTCTATACGAAAAAGCTTTATTCATTCGGTACAATAGGAAACAATTAATTCGCCTAATTCACATT
>JAODTT010015011.1:0-10652 GCA_025400115.1 Pentamera pediparva
CATAAATTGTCTACAAATCCTTAGATTTATATTGTATCGTTTCGACTTCCCTGATGCAAAAGTCTGTTTGACCCTCGTTACTGATACAAATTCACATGAAGGAAAGAGAAATTCAAGATCAACGTAATTAGGTTATTTAACATCGAAGCGCAAAATTAACATAACGAATAAGATTTCCAAATTGGATTTCTCGGTTGATAGAAAAATGTTCGATTGTTTAGTGCTCTACAGACGTCAGCCGTGTTTCAGAGTGTTTGGTTTGCTCTTTCCAAGTGAACATTTCTTTCGTCATTCTCTAACTAACAATCTAACACTTACAACGATACAAGCGTGCATCCACCGATGCAAATTACAAACGACATTACATTTTCCTCGTCCTCTTCTGTCCACTCCATTTAGATTGACATTTCGATATGAAGAGCTCACCATTATTATGCCTTTATTATGTCTGTACGTCTTCTTTGACGTAAACATGGTGAAATATAAACATCAGCTTTAATACGGCTTGACGGAGAGTTTGTTATTTTCAGTCAATGGGCCATGACTGTGTAACTTGCATTGGCAGAAATTTTACGAGGTTCGTTTATACTTGTCGCTGGATCGAACGTTAATAATCGGTATGTGATACAATGTCCTTGACACTCCTATTATACTGATCACTGACACGTCGGGTATTACCCGGCTCTTCTTTTTTCTCTCCAATTTTCGTTTCATCACGACGTAACGTCCATTTCCCGACTTATTTGCTCATTCTACGTGATGTTTGGAGGTATTGACATGTGATGTAAAATGTCTTCTGCGACAAACTTTTGACCTATCGCCTCCTGTTACGCCATAGTCATCCATTCAATCATCAATACCTTCTGGAATAACACTTATTACACTAATCTACCTCACATTCAAAGACCAGTTAGGTCAAAAGCACAACCCAGGGTTATCCGGTTATGGAGACTCCGGTCGACCTACATGTGGCCCTTCTTGCTACAAGCACTGCATACCTTTTTCATCGATCTCGCTGATGGCGCTACCCAGATAATTTCCCATTTCATGCATGCAGAAAATTAGTTCTTCATTTCGCGCTCTACAAAGCTCAAATTAGCTACCTAATGGAGCCATATTTAGGGTTGTGCTTTCCTGTCACCTCTCAGTGTTCTTGCTCGTATTCAGAGAGGGGCCATTCGTCTTATCAACGATGATCATTCCACTGTCACCCTTCAACATCTGTCTCATCATTATCCTCCCTCTGTCTTTTTACTGTTGATTTCACGGCCAGTGCTCCTTCGAAGTTATGGATGCTGTTTCACCTCCGCATGACGATACTACTCGTTCCTCTTCGAAATAATCTGAGCACACTCTTCGGTTGCGTCTCCCACGTCTTTGCACCGAACCCATGCTCGCTCCTTTTCCCTCGCACTATCCGTGCGTGGACTATGTTTCCCCAACATGTGTATCCACCAACTAACGATTTCCATCTGTCCAATAATGAAAACAACATGCTGGATCTTTTTTTCCTTTTCTTTAGTCTCTTGTGCGTGGGGATTGCCTTACGGTGTGAGGTAGTTATGGGTTGGCCCTTCCCCTTGTCACTTTATCTGAAAATGTTCTGCTTGGCTCGATTCATATCCATCTCTCCAATTGAGCGTAGCTCATCAGGCGCATCCGTAGCAAAAGCTAGAAAATAAAAGCTAACATCGATGTGTGGCTCTCTGCGTGCATGCGTGCATGTATTTTTTTCATCTATGTATGCATGTGTGCCTGTATCTAGTCACACAAATCGACCACCAAGCGGACATGTAGCCAGCTTTGTCACCAAGACAGAAAGGTTATACCATTCCTTGCGTAAACTGTTGACTGGAGCTATCATGTGCATATTCTTGACAAGAACCAATCCTTTGGATATGACTGATATGTCATCTCAATTCACATGCCAGAGACAGTTGTTCACCTGGCGGTAACACATCATCTAACACTCGATACAAATATACGTTAACTAGCGATGGCATTCAGTAATCTCATAACACGATATAGTCATTCTGTTATTTTATACACGATAGTTATTGTGTGAGAGAAAGCAAGAATTGCCGATAACTGTCGATAAAATTGACAAAACGTTGTCGACTACTAGAAATGCATCGGCTGGATTCAAGCACACGGGTGGTTTACGACGAATTAGTCTCATGATTTGAATCGACAGTTCAGCTTTCTTAATAGCAGACCTTTCATAGGCCTATGCCGCCTATCCATACCCTGTTTACAGCTCTCTATACCCACCCCTTCCCCTAAAAAGGTAGTCCATGTGACGTGAATAAACTATCCCTTATTACATTTCTGGAAGAACATATCGTTGATGAAACCCAATCACGGATTCGACCTTGACTACGTACAGAAGGTGGATTTGATAACTGTCTTTGGTACGCCTGTCTTATTTCGCAGTCAGCGCTGAATTCTCCACAATTCTCAAATGAAATTTTTAAAAATGACGATGATGATAACATATTGCCTCTGCTTGTAACTCAAAATCTAATACCATATGAGCAGTATAGTAGCCCTGATATCCGCAATGGGGTTGCTCCCGCAAATATTCCCCTGCTCACACGGAAAAATCAACCTGATTAGACACCGGCTGCGTTTGGATTGTAAACATTAGAGACACGCGTGATTGGCTAATGACTGGACCGAGTATGCCAATCACATACACAATTTAATTGTTGCCATCCAATTTGATCGTGTAGACGTGGCTTTAGAAACATCGCACCCATTCGATACGCCACCCGCCAACTTCATGGAAGATTACTTTCCACACGTTTTCGTGTTGACCTACAAACTGGTGAACAGAATAAAATAGACATCTAAAAGATCGGGCAACTCATCGCTCTCGTTGTGTTTCATAAATTGAGATATTATCCATTCATAGTGTTCCTCTTCCAGACTTTCCAAATGCTTTCTTTCAAATTATTCCACTGCACAAGATACCGGTCTGCATGTCTGTGTTGTAACGTTCTCTGTATATAGGAGTGTTACGTGAAGTCGCCTGCGGTTTCGACCTTGACTACACGCGCAAGGTGGATTTGATTACAATTTTCTGCCTATTTCCCGCAGGCGAGAGAAAGTCTCCTGGACAGAATCACCACAACGTTAACGTTTACAGGCAGCGCTCAATTCTTTCCAGCTCTCGGATTTTATGGAAAAATTGCCAGTGATCAATGACGACTGGCTTCTGGATGTAAATGTATTTCCCGAGAGAAACAGAGAAGTGTTCTGAGAAGGTCGCACGGTTTGGGTGAGGGTTTTGCCATAAAGAGAGCACGATTAAAATTCACCGATTTTAGATTCCCCACAGTATTCCATGGAAGATGAGTCGCGCCGTTTGATACGGTAGCTACAGGCGAATATTTCGTTTTCCTCATAAAATTGTGAAAATCGTAGTATTGGATGCAGTGCATATCGCCTGTGTGCGTTAGGTCGATATGGTAACGTCCTGGTTCACTCGACACGAATGGAGCATCAGGTAACTATCGCTGAAAGTTAACACAATACACAAGTCACGGTGTTAGCTGTGCTACAGAATGTTTCAGAAACACATGCCGATCATTGTCGATGAAACTTAGGAAACGTACAACGATAACTATTGTGCCGTCTAGGTGAATCAGCTGATTGGTCAAACGGCACCGCTGCTATGGGCGGTATATTAATAACGACATAGCCCACTACATAGAAAATCGACGTGTTCTCAAAGCATGTCAAGTGTCTGTGTGATTATCACATTGAATGGGCCAATGTATTGGTGGCAAGTTCAGTACCCATACACCACATTTCTACACCTCGTTCTGAAAGGTGTCAAGAGCATTGCACACACAAATTGTTGCCGCTCGTTCGATTTGCCTGAACTCGTGGAATCGAATGGTCATTGGTCAGCGGGTTAGGGTCTTACGCTTTAGCAATTAACCATCCGGTTCAAACTGATCCCTCTTCAGTTCAAGGACGAGTGATCGTTACCTCTGCCCCGTTGCCAATGCGTTCTTGGTATGGCTGACCAAGGAATGAATCCCCACCTATCAGCCAACCAGCGTCTGGTCTGATGCTAGTTTCTATCGACCATACAGTTCGTACGGATAGTCGTGGAACAAATCAGTGAGATGTAACTTCATACTTTATCCCGGGAGTGTGGCGTACCGAGAGAGTTTCCTTGGGGTGGGGGTACGTGCAACCCGAGGCAAAGTCGCCCCTCATATATGGCCTCTTCCTTTCTATCGGCGAATTATTGCAATTTATGGATCCGTTGACATAAATCGGTGCAATATTCGTGCGGGACAGTTGTCAAACTTGGTTTTGGTATTAAATAAGCTATTTTTCGGTCGCTTGATCAATGGGGGTGCTCTCGGTGCGTACGCCACACCTGGGAGCATTGGTCTAAGACGTCGTTGTACTTACGCACTCGGATAGGCAAACCTGCCACACAGACTGAAGATGCGCGTCATTCTTTGTCGTATAAACCAAGTGTACTGTCAGCATAGTCTCACAGAACGTATAAATCTGCATCAAAGTGAATAACAGCTGTAAGAAATGCAACACCGGTCCTTGGAAAATTTACTAAGTACCAACTTCGTTCAGCCATATGACGAAGAGTACTATCAGCGCTCGAGAGCAGATTTGCTAGAATCGATCAAATGTGACCGAGCTCACGTGATGCTCGCAGTCTCTAGTGACTATACTACATAACCCTCGTCGTCGTTGTTCGCTGTGAGCGCTGCTTGTAGTTCTCCCTCGTAACATTAGGAGATAATTCCACATTCTTTGCTGCGTGACAGTTACAGACCACTGTTTTTCATTACTTCGGCCTCCGGTGTACTTTTTACGAGGGTACCGTGGTATGCTAGGGTACATCGAATAGGTATCCAGTGTACTTATTACTCTGGTACCATGGTATGCTAGGGTACATTGAATAGGTCCCCAGTGTACTTATTACTCTGGTACCCCGGTATGAACGGGAAAAAATATCATGTTTACGTACCTTAAAAGCCCAATTTGAGTGCCTTAATCGCCATGTTTACGTGTCGTTTACCACATGATTACGTGTTAAATACCTTGAACATGGCGGTTGTAGGGAGCTCAAACTGGGCTTTTCAGGTACGTAAACATGATCATTCTCCCGTGATGCTAGGGTACATTCAATAGGTTTCCGGTGTACTTATCACTCTGCTACCGTGGTATGCTAGGGTACAATGGATAGGTCCCCGGTGTACTTATTATTCTGATACCATGGTATGCTAGGGTACATTGAATATGTTTCCGGTGTACTCATTACTAGGGAAACATGGTATGCTAAGGTACATTGGAAAGGTCTCCGGTGTACTCATGACTAGGGTACCATGGTATGTTAGGGTACATTGAGTAGTTATCCGGTGTACCTATTACTCTGGTACCATGGTATGCTAGGGTACATTGGATAGGTCTCCTGTGTACTTAATACTCTGGTCCTATGGTTTATGCTACGGTACAATAAATAGGTCTCTGGTGTCCTTTCTACTAGGGTACCATGGTAAGCTGGGTACATTGAATAGGTCTCCGGTGTACTCATTACTCTGGTAACGTGGTAGGCTATGGTACATTGAAAAGGTACCCGGTGTACTTACTACTCTGGTACCATGGTATGCCAGGGTACATTGAATAGGTCTCTGGTGTACTTATTACCGCACTCTGGTTCGGTGACCATGGTATGCTAAGGTACATTGAATAGGTCTCCGATGTACCCATCACTCTGGTACGGTGATCATGGTATGCTAGGGTACATCGAAAAGGTATCCAGTGTACTCATTACTCTGGTACGATGACCATGGTATGCTAGGGTACATCGAATAGGTATCCGGTGTACTTATTACTCTGGAACAGTGACCATGGTATGCTAGGGTACATCGAATAGGTCTCCGGTGTACTTATTACTCAGTTACGGTGACCATAGTATGCTAGGGTACATTGAATAGGTCTCCGGTGTACTTATTACACAGGTACAGTGACCATAGTATGCTAGGGTACATTGAATAGGTATCCGGTGTACTTATTACTCTGGTACGGTGACCATGGTATGCTATGGTACATTGAATAGGTATCCGGTGTACTTATTACTCTGGTACGGTGACCATGGTAGGCTAGGGTACATTGAATAGGTATCCGGTGTAATTATTACTCTGGAACAGTGACCATGGTATGCTAGGGTACATTGAATAGGTCTCCGGTGTACTTATTACACTGGTAGGGTGACCATGGTATGCTATGGTACATTGAATAGGTATCCGGTGTACTTATTACTCAGTTACGGTGACCATAGTAGGCTAAGGTACATTGAATAGGTATCCGGTGTACTCATTACTCTTGGGATTAGGGGTCAATCCATTTTATCAAGTTTTATTACTTCGACTCTTGCAGGGGATCACTCTATTGTGTAGCTACATCACAACATATGTAACCTCTCATGATAGCTATAAACTCTCGATCTGATGATATACTGCAGTGCGTAATAACCCTCCACTCTGCAGGCAGACTGATCAAACATCGTTTCTTGTAGCCTCCTGTTGAATCTATCCCAACTTGGGGAAAAGATACGAAGATAAATTCCATTGCCATGGCTTCATGGCCACTGTCGATTTTCTGTCTAAACAATAACTTAATAAGCTAGACACGGGTGACCACAGAATCAGTTTAGCCAAATCTAGTAGCCGTGTCAGCAATGATGCGGCTCATTATGTCGCGTCGGGATCGCCAGCTCATGCAGGTATTTGAGGCTACGGCTCGTAGTGAATACCGTTGTTCAGTACAAGTAGGCCTACTCTGTATATGAGGACTAATTGGAAGTGTTTATCTGGTCGAGGGAGAACATATTCACTTTGTATATGGTGGTCGTGCGGGTTTACTATATTAATATTTGTCAAAATCAATACTATCGATGCAACTATTTGGTCCCCATGCATGCCATTGTCACTCATGCGCCACTTATGGGCCACAGTAGCCTACGGTATGTGCTCTCATAGAATGAAGGGGTGTGTGGCACTTGTATGGGCGTACGTTTGATTCTTGTCACGGCCCACATGAGCAGGGATCATCATACATATTCACTTCTGGTTGCCATTAATGCGATGTACCGTTGATCACATTTGTGAACAGATTGTGGCCAAGGTAAGTAAGCTTTCTGTTTACTAGTCCTCCAAGCAACTGTCTTTTTACTTCAAGTTCTTCCAGGATACCTCTGTCTGTCTTTTTATCCTTCCAGCTGATTCTCAGCTCTCTTCTCCAAATCCACATTTCGGCGTCAAGCAGCCGGTTCTCATCTGATCTGGTTCTCATCAGAGTCCAACCTTCCATTAAAGGAGCACGCTCATTACCAGGATCTTGACAAGCTTAATTTGTTAGTTCTGTTGAGAGGTTGTCATCATTCCAGTCCTGGAGACCTGTCATTTTTGTTTTATCAACATACACTGTATTCATTCGAAATTCCAAACCTACCCAACCAAAACTTTCTTTATGACTATGGTCTAACATCTATTTATCCATTCATTCAATAGTCCAAACTGTAAAAAAGTGTACTGACTAGAATCGAAATCCAACTTTTTAGTGTTTTTCGTCTACGCTATCGTAAGA
Organism: Pentamera pediparva; assembly: GCA_025400115.1. NCBI lineage: Eukaryota > Metazoa > Echinodermata > Holothuroidea > Dendrochirotida > Phyllophoridae > Pentamera > Pentamera pediparva. Next base: position 7,633 of record JAODTT010015011.1, read on the forward strand.
GTTTATCCTATGTATATTGCACTTACGACATAAATCTAGTGCTAATGCATGTAATGTCTTTGAACTGAATCATTCAGTCAGTACGAGAATTATCGACGTTTCATCAGTTCCACAGATAATAATCGGCCTTTGTTAAGATTTCTTTAACACAGCTAACCTGAATTCCATATTCAACACGATAACTATCATACACTGTTTAAAGAGGCACACTCGTCTGGTAGCAACTGACAGGAAACCGACGGCGTCGTTCGCATGACGTCACAACGGAAAATTACTCCAGTGCAATTCGATATCGATATTCGAAACCGTATATCATCACTATAAAATGTCAATGCAAATTAAGTTCTATCATACCGTGTGCATGATTCTTTGTCGTGACGTCATGCAAACGACCTTTTTTGCCGGGTGTTGCGAGTCGATAGTGCATCTCTATCATGTTTAACATGTATTGTGTGTTCTGTACTTCCAGTGATAGTTATCCATCAGATACAAGTACATAAAATCAGTTTATTCTATAATGTTGGCAATAACGAAACAATAACATTGCCGAGTAACTACTGTATCGTAACCCTATCAATAACCTGTACGTGTGTGACGTAACATAACTGCTGCTGTATGGTAATTAGGCAGACACTTGATTTGACGGGCGATTTTTTGAAAAAAATCCACTTAATTCGTGACGACGCGCAGCCCCTGAATTTATAATGGCGCCAGTCTCCCAATCGCCAGAGTAAAGAAGTGGTCGCCTCTTCCAGTCGAAGAAATTTACTCGAAGATCATACATGTAGAGCGCTCTAAGGAATAAACGTATGTCATCTGTCAGTTTCACTGTTACAAAACAGGCAATCACTACCTGGCTGTGCTAAATATATCCACGGAAACAGCAGACGACTTATGGCGTGATTTCCTGAGACGTCATTCGTCGACTCGGCGAGCCTTTCCTACGTATTCTGTGTATGCAGCGGTAATCGTAAGTATATATAGTATTACCTTCACTGAAAAGTCGTGAATTAGGAGATCTGTGGAGTAGCTGGTGTGATTTACGATATGAGGTCGGGGAAAGATCCAGGGTGTGATGCATAATATTCTCCTAATTCAAGTAATCTGCCAATAATATGGTAGTTCCGCAATAACCACATACTGTCATTGTGCCTTTAACATAACAGTTGGTAAACACGCGTTGCACATATTTAGTGGCGATAATATACGGTCAATCAATCCGGTAATTACCGGAAATGTGTAGCAGGAGGGCTTCATTCAAAACGTGATAGGGAATAGCCTATGTGCATTTACAGAACACAACACAGATCGAATGATATAAGAACTCCATAACTTTTACGTCAAATTTACATATAATTATTATAATTTGTTATGTCCTTCATTCAAATTTTACTTTTTTATATTTTTTGTCAGTCAGTTTGTTAGTTCTAATGAAGTTCATATATACATTTGTAAATACTACCTAAAGGTATTGGAGTACTCAAATTCCCTGATATACGTGAGCGTGTCACCAGATGTAAATGTATTCCCGGGTAGGCCCAATGTGTAATTGAGGTTTAGTCAGTCAGTCAGTCAGTTCGTCCGTTCGTTCGTTCGTCCTAAAGTTACTAAAAATGGGTAGTCTTGATGATATTACCTTGGTGATTTCATCAAAACGACTCATATGGGGTAACTTTACACAGGCACTATTTTTTCAGTTCATTTTATCGATTGCATAACAGACGGATGTCGCTTGTATTATACCTGCAGAATTCATCTAACTGTTCATGGGCACCTTCAAGCAAATTGTTTCTACACGACCCACGCGCAAAACCATCAAACGCCACATTAGATACAACTTAATGACTCACGTCCAAGTGATTGAGCGAGTAAAAGTGTTCTGCGATGGGTTTATGAAATGTCAAAGGGGCACAATATTTATACTAGAGCACCCTCCGTGCCTCTAAAATACCAATTTGGATCTCGCGGGTGAGGAAAAATACGATTGATAGATGCAAATATGCATTCAGGACGTTTGTGATTCGCCCGGCCAACGTGTATAGGCTATCGAGAGTTGTCCACTTGGAGTCACTTGTGGGCTCGGAGCGCACAACAAACTTAGCACATTTCTGGGGCATTTGATCGAAACTTCAGGCCCCCTGTCAGCCTGTAGATTTTTGTAGCAATCTTTTCTCTTTTGTTTTCCATCTGATCAGAATGCAGCGGTTGACAGCTGTTTTCTATCAGAATTGCCAATCCGTATATACGCCCATAGGCGTAGACAATAGAATAGCCACGCCCTAGCAGGACCACCACATATATAAACTCAAGAAAATGTATTACTACTCTCTAAAACGGAGAAGTGAATTACACTCCATTGGAGTGATCACTCAGCGCACTCCGAATTAAGAGTCGATTTTCACTCCATTGGAGCAATTCTTCACTCCTAATGAGGGTTAATATCACTCTATTAATAGCGAACATCCGCTCCAATGAAGTTTCGTTCTCAGAGAGAATAATAGCTTAGCTGAAACGTCGGTGCGAAATGTAAATTTTCCAGAAGTAACATATCTGAATATCCAGTTGAGTCGTCATGAAAGAGCGTTTTCCGTAGCCCTTTCCTCAACTAAACACTATGTACTCTGAGTAGCACTAGTTGTATTTCCAACATGCATACTCACAGATAAATTGCACAAATTAATGTAATATAAGAATAACTCCACAACTCCAACAAAGCAAATTGATATGCAACGGTCTTACACAAATGTTATGTAGTTTCAGTAATTTTTGCTATTCCATATTCATAGATATTTATTGTGAAAATGTTCCCTAAAAGAGTCCTTATATTACCTAATATCTGTTTATTCTTTCCGTGAGTGCATCCATGTCGCGCCAAATATTCTCACTGTATAGTTGATGCCGCATTATTCAATCCTGAACCACGTTTGCCTTGGAGCCTTGACCGTATATATACGGATCAGAGAATTAGTTTCAAATGATGCGTCCGTATCCGTAGAGAGTTGATCAAATACATACTGTTT
>JAODTT010015122.1:0-10651 GCA_025400115.1 Pentamera pediparva
CGGTGCTGACAGCAGGCACATGCATAGGCTATACATGTTGGTCAGTATATTCTATGCTGTCGTCAGATATATAAAGAGAGATCATGCGCAAAACCCACATGTATTGGATTCTCAGGACTAGGGTAGACAACATCCCACTGCTTCAATAACAATGTAAATAACTTTCTCGTAAAGTATGCGAATGAACAATTTCACAATTCTCGGACTAAAAATATATCATATCCACTATGTTTCGTGGAAAGCAGGCAAACTTTGAAAAATCGCATGGTTTATGCAAATTAGACAGCATATTTTATGCTGGAAATCCGACCAGTTAATTTACCTGTCATCCTGCACCTATAGGCCAAACCACTTCACCGTAGCTTATACGGTTCTTGTGTAATCCTGCTAACGAAAACAATAGGTTACATGAAAAAGGTTAATTAACTAACCTAGTCAAGGTTTTCATTGAAATTCAACCAGGATCAGGCGAGACCAAAAAACCTACATTTCTCATACAAGTTCCCTTCTCGCTCCGTACAGCACAAGTTACAGACACGTACGATAACTTATCTGAAATGTATATATATATATATATATATAAAGGAAACAGAATAATACACTCTTAAGCAATAGATAAAAAAACGGTGTTGACATTAATTCAAAATACTTGACGTTTCGATGGGTCACAGCCTCCCTTTATCAAGAGTACATTAAAATAGACTGCTTCCTACTGATCAGTACTATGCCCCCCAAATCGATCAGACGACGTAACAACTACTGTTTACCAACACTGATACCATGGCAACGCACCACGCAGAAGGAATCGTCAAAGGCCGTGCTCGCCCGGTCACGATCAGTTCCGATTGGGTACCTTTCTGACATAAATACCACTCGGTTGAAAGGTGTCTAACTGGTTGATCCAAAACAGTTCCTTTTGTTCACTTTGCGTTTTTGTTGAATTTTGAATCGACAGAAGTCCGATCAATCCAAACTTTTGGCAAGGCCCGTGGTGGTATGTTGCCCTTTTTATTTGTTTGTCGATGCCCTCTACGCCTTTGTCTGAGCACACCCCCGGTTTCTCCCACACACTGCTTGCTACAATATACGCAGTCAATTGGGGAAATCCAATATGTATATGCAAGGTCCTACCTAACTTATGGGCGGGACATCAGTAGTATTCAACAAACCACCACATAATGCGTATACAATGTTTTTGAAGCCCATATATTTGCTAATATATACCTACTAAAAAGCAGGCATCACATAACCTGCCTACGCTATTGACAAACTTACGATTGTCAATGACGGTTGCTATTCATTGCATTGACTTAGGCAGTTGAAGGTACGTAGGTGAATATATTGTTTATTACCGTGGAACTGTATCAGAAATTCAGAATCATCGACATAATCTGCATCATACACTGTGGAACGTTGGCTATCAGAATACGAAAAACAAAACAACTTTCCGATATAGCCTACGCGCTGTTAAAAAATCTTCGGGGAAACATACTAGCAAAATAAAAACACCCTTCACTATACTTCTGACCAATGTGAGAACATTTGCTGACATACAATGAGCAGTTTTACTCGTAGGCTCATGTGGTTACTTTGAAGGTGTGATGGGTATTTTTTACAGCAATGTGCAACGATTTGATTAATAATTTGTCAACAACCAAAACGAACTGTTCATGCTGTCGTCAAATTAATAAAGAGGGACCGAAACGAAATGGACGAAACACACCCATAAGCACACACACATAACAGCGATTACTGAGTTCATTGTTTTTCCTCCGTGATCCTCCTTCCATCCGTCCTGTTAGTACAGTAATGAGTTACAGGGGTCACCTGTATGGAGCATTGTTTCGATGCCTGCCGTGCCATATCGAAGACCAGAATGTCTTTGTGCACTCGATTATAACCTTTTATTGATTTGCCTCTGTTCGCTTCAGATTATCCTTGCCCCCATTCTACCCGTCCTCACTGTAGGGATGATGGGCCATAGCAGCCACCAGGTTGGTACGAACCAAAAGACTGTCGTCGCGCGCAGTCTTCCGAATATAATTTGTCATTGATTTGCCTCTGATTGCCTCGGAGTATTTACAGGTACCTCTTCTAAGCGCTGGCTGATGGCCACTATACTCAGATCCTCATAGGTGTCTGTGTTGCTGCCAGAATCTAGCTTGGCATTAAGGTTATAAACAGGGCTCTGATATTCCAATGTTTATCTAGCCTTCGTTCAAAGACTTGCAGGTTTACAGAATTAACAACGTTATCCGGCAAACTGTTTCAGGTACTTGTAACTCGGTTAGTAATACAATTTTGCCTCAAGTTGTTGTGTGCTCGTCTGCTTTGGTATAGTTTCTTGCTGTGGCCTCTTGTCCGGACAACAATATGAAGAGGTACATAGGGCTGCTACACAGTGTTCCACGCACGCGCTCAGTCTCCGGGTAACTTGACGGAGCTGTGATAATTTAAATACCAAGTATGAACTTCATCTATCCAGGCCTGGTAAGTTTTCGGTGTTTACCTGCTGAACATTTATCAAAATATCAAAGATTCACGAATCCGCATTTTTTACTCAAATGACCCCTGGTCTATACAAAACACAATTAGGTGTCTCGTATTCGCTATAAGAAAGCTACACAACAAATTGTGGACAAGCATTATGACTTTGTTGCCCTCAAATGACCTATGACCTAAACAACGAACAATAGGGTTTATGTACTGATCACGGGGAGCATACATTCCAGGTATAACCTTCAAGTTATCCTGTTTACAAGCTAAAATTTGCCAACATATCATTTTCTCATAACCTACCCATTTTTTAGCAAACAATGACCCCTGATATACAACAAAAAAATGGAGTTACTGTATTCCCCATGAGAAAGCTGCTCAACAAATATCAGCCTCACCAGCCCGAGCAATCTGGACAAACTGGGTATGTACAGACTTTAGTGACTTCTAGTGACATCAGATGACCAATGTTCTGACCCCAAAGCAATGAGGAACATGTACTCATATATGGGAACACATTTACCAAGTATGAGCTTCATCAATCCACGTGGGGTTGAGTTATTGTGTTTATGAGTAAAGCGTCGCATAAAAACATACGCACGCAATGAGCGGAAGAGTGGCAGAGCGGTACCAGTGACGATTTGCATGCAAAGTTCGACTCCAGCATACACCGGGCGGCGCTTCTCTCAAGGTGGCTGTGCTTGCAGTTGCGTCGGGCGAAGTCTTGGTCTTCATTTCCTGGTTCCGCCGCAATGCAAGTTATAGGTTTATGGGCTGTGAACAGTATCATTGGACATTAATCTTCCGCTCCCACTGGTTCCGAGAAGGGGGCGGATCCTGGATTCCACTGGTCGTCCTCCTGATGAGGCCGTAAAATGGCGGTCCCGTGAGCATGTTGGGATCAGTTACACCCCTGCTTCAATATCATCTGAGCACTAGTCGAGAGGAGGAGGCGAGGTATCGCCGGTGCTCATCCACGATCCAAATGACCAGGGTTCCTTGATAAGCTCCAATTGGCTTCCTGAGCCCGAAGCAATCAAATCAAATTGGATAAAGAATGACTACATAGATTCCTCGACTGAACTCAAGAAATGAACAAAAACTGGGACCGGTCCTCGTCATTGAATGCCAATATATAAACTATATTTAATTAGTTCCTCAATAACGTGGAACTGAAAATCGCCGTCATTGGTCTGTATCAAACGCTCTAAAAAGTGTGGGCATCAGAATGTAAAAGACATAACAACCTTCCAATATATTCTTGAGTGTTTCACACGTGAGCTAATGTAGTAACGTTCCAAATTTGCTCCGTAGGCCTACTCCTTGCCTTCGCTATTCGCGTGCACACATCATGTGGATGAATTCCTGAACATGAATCACCCGTAGATTGTGGAAATGAAACTGTCAATTTGATATTTTTCGCAAGATGAAATGGAACATATCTGCCGCATACTCTGCTTCTTACCGATTCGCTCGCCGCCTCTCTCGCTGAGGATGCTGGCTCTCCGCTTTCCTTTTGGTAACAACAATGTAAGAACAATTATCTGACAATTCCTCGGAAACGAACAGTTCATAAAACATGAATCTGTTTATTTTCAATAATTTAGAAGGTGGATTAGCAACACACACCTGATAAAACGTTGCTGACAGCAGGCACATACAGGCTGGTTATTATGTTCTCTGCTGTCGTCAAATTAATGAAGACAGACCGTCCACTCAAATGGATGAAACACACACATAAGCACACACAAATATAAGCGATAACTGAGTTCATTGATTGATCTGTGTGATCCTCCTTACATCCGTCCTGTTTGTATGGTAATCATTTACATGGTCTACCTTATTGCAATGGAGCATTGGATCGATTCCTGTCGTGCAATGCCAAATAACAGAATGTCTTCGATATATATATGGTGGACGCTGTAACCCATCATCTGTACATTGCGGACGATTAGAAGGGGGAGGGATATTCAATGAATACTATAATCGAATGTGCCGTCGTCAGGTGCAATCTCCAGATTGTAAGTTCATTGATTTGCCTCGGATTACATCTGTGTATTAATAATTCACTGATAACATAGGCTTGCTACACCGTGTTTCACGCACGACATTGTCCTGCGAAGCGGTTCTCCGGCAACTGAGCCGAGCAATGTGATCATTTCTCCCTGGTCAAATTCGGGCGCCTGTAACTGTGAGGGCAACTACAGATTAGCTCAGTTCGGTCATTTATTTTATTATCGAAGAATAATATCCCTTAGACCTTCTACGTCCGGGCCTGGTCACTTACCAAGTGGAGGCCAGTGATTGGGAGCAGTGTGTGGATGCGGCTCGCTCACTATCAGACGCGTGCTCTAATGAGTGACTGATAATATGTTCTATATTTCTGGTAAGGTGTGAAAGGCATTCCCATGCAGAATATAGTGACTGATGTGAGAAATATCGCTGATTTACAATGAGCAGTTTTACTCGTAAGGTTATGTAGTTACGTTACATTTGTGCTGGGTACTCGTCGTTGAATGTGATAATCGCTATGTGCTTACACATTTGTTGGTGAATTCCGGAACATGAATCACCAGCTAACTCTGATATTAAGAATGCTGTCAATCTGATATTGATTTGCGAGATGCAATAAAGCGTATCTGCCAAACTATGCTTCTTACCATTCCTTCGTCAGCTGTATCAGATTCGCTTGCCTTGTCACTCGATGGGGATGTTCCCTCTCTGGTCTGTTAGTGATAACAATTTGAAAAGATTTATTCGATAATTCATCCAAAACGAACTGTTCATAAAACATGACGATGCCTATGATCAGGATTGAGAAGGTGGATTAGCAACACCTACCTCACGAGACGATGCTGTCAGCAGGCGCATACATGCAGGCACATACATGTTAGTATGTTCTATGCTGTCGTCATGATCAGATGACTCAAGAGTCACGGTAATGGATAAAACACACACAGCAGCACACACAAATTTAGGCGATTGTAGAGTTCATTGCGTTTCCTCTGTGATTCCCTCACGATACATTGGGACCGGAACAGCTGTGGTTCAATCTCGGTGACTTGCCAAAAAAGATTGGCCAGAGTAGTCCGATAGATTGATATGACTACCATTTATGGCTACTGAATCTGATTTTTATGCAGATACTGGCAGTTGGAAACTCTGTCGATTGAAGGTTATCATGACTGCTATAAAATGGAATACTGTTACTGAACCAACATGGTGTTAGCCACAAAATTCAATAGATAGACTTTCTTTGGCTGAGCATTGGTAATTGCTGCCTTGACGGCTAAAATGGGATCATAATAATCTATCAGGAATTGGGAAATAAATTTGGTAGCCTCATCTAACGAGAGCAAAAATGCTACATGATTCCTTTACTAACTCATCTTACCTCAAATTACCTCTGACCTGACGCACAAACGATAGGGTTCATGTACGCATCAGGAGGAACATACATACCAAGCATTTACTTTCAAGTATTCAAACCTGGTAAAGTTTTCGTGTTTACCTGCTGGAATGTTGGCGAAAGATCACAATTCTCCCATTTTAAAATCCAAAAAAGCCCCAGGTCTATTCAAAACACAATTAGGTGTCCTGTATTCCCCATCGAAAAGCAACACACAAATTGTTGACAAGCACTATGTACTTCTTGTGGTTTACGATAATTTTCTGACCTCGGATAACCTCTGAGCTAACCCACAAGTAATAATATGTATGTACCGATCACGGGGAGCATACATACTAAGTATAACATTCATCCATCCTGGCGAGGTCAAGTTATCGTGTTTACAAGCTGAAATTTTCTAAAATATCATTTATGTACAACCTACCAATTCGTTACCAGAAATGACCCCTGGTTCACAACGAAACAATAGGGCAACACATTTCAGCTTTCTCATACCAAGCATCCCGGACTCATCATGTTTACATACTTTGACTCTAGTGACATCAGACGACCCATTACCTGACCAGAAAACTATAAGGAACGTGTACTCATTATGAGTTTCATCCATCTACGTGAGGTTGAGTTGTCGTGTTTATAATTAAAACGTCGCATACGCACGTACACATACATCGAGCGGAAGAGTGACAGAGCGGTATCAGTGACGCGTTGCTTGCAGGCATTCCGAGTTCAACTCCGAATCCATAGCAAGCAACGGGCGGCGTCTCCCCAACGTGGCTCTGCTCACAGTTGCGATGGGCGAGATCTTGGTCATCACTACCTCGTTCTGCTGGTGTGCAGGTTGTGGGTTTCTGGGTTTGTCTGCGATACTGCAATATTTATTGTCGGTGGGCTGTGAACCGACACGTTGGGCATGAATCTTCTGCTCCTGCTGTTTCAGCGGAAGTGGTCAGATCCTGGGGTTCACTGTTCGTCTGCCAGATGGAGCCGTAAAATGGCGGACCCGGGAGCAGGTTGGGATTTGCTACGCTCCTGCCTCGATATCATCTGAGCACTAGTCGAGGTATTGCCGGTGCTCATCCAGGTTCAAAATGGCCAGAGTTTCTCTATGAACCTCAATCGGTTTCCTGAACACGTCGTAATCAAATCAAATTGAATCCAACATGACTACACAATTTCCTCGACTGAACTCAAGTAGTAAAACGGAAACTGTGACATGTCCTCGTCATAAATGCCAATATCTAAACTATGATTGATAACGACGCGTTGTGCCTCATTGCATTGGCATGGAAAGTAGGTAGATTTTCTCAATAACGTAGAACTGTATCAAAAATCGCCGAAATTAGTCTGTATCAAACGCTGTGAAAAGTGTGGGCATCATAATGTAAAAGACGAAACAATTTTTCAATATATTTACACTGGTAAAAATCATTGGTTAGATCTACCAGCAAAAAACGAGCATTCTCACCCAGTGGCTTACTACTGACCAACCAATGTGAGTAATATCACTGATCTACAATGATCAGTTTGTTTGCATGAGCTCACGCGTTTCACTCGTAAACTAATGTAGTGACGTATTATAGTTGTTTTGTTCTCCTTGACGTCGGCCGTGGTAATCGCTATTTGGGTGCACACATGTGAGTAATTTCCTGAACATGAATCAGCAGTAAATTGTGGAATTAAAAATGTCAATCTGATATTTCCTTTGCGAGATGCAATGAAACGTATCATCGCACTCTGCTTCTCACAATCCCATCGACATCTGTATGAGTCGTATTAGGGGCGGTTAAATTCTTGCGTACGCAAGGAGAGTTCGAACGCAATATTATGAGTCGTATCCACGAAACGCTCTTAAGCAATGGTCACACTGCCCGATGTTTTGCTCGATTCTGCAGTCGGCCGACTAGAATAGAAATCGTTGGAAAAATCGGGCAAAGTTATGAACCTTCGTGAAAGGTCAGGACAACCTAAAACATTGAAATGTAGATAAATTCGACAGTGACATCTTGGCAATGAAACATTTTAGGGGAGTATCATAATGGAGAGTTTCGTTTGTCTGGGCGAACTACATCTGGTGACCTACTTCGACCTCATTTGACCTTTTGAACTCGTGACCTTAGGGGCTATTTTTTATGATGACAACATTTGTTTTGTTGAGACAAACTACAAAGTCGATTAGACTACCGTACTGCGGTACTCCTATCACATGCTATGGGTATCTCAAATTATTTCCCTTTGTGGGAAGTCGAGAAAGCTGAAAACACTGTAATATATTTAGATACAGTTGCCATTATATTGGTTGGTTACTTTGCTTCAAATCATTTGAAGGGGATGCCTGGGGGTTTGTGTGTCCATATCTGGAAACAGTGAAAGAGTTTTGTTATTTAGCGGACAAGGTGAACGTGAGCGGTGGTTGTGAAGCAGCGGTGACAGCGAGTGCGAGGATTGGATGGATGAAGTTCAAGGAGTGTGGAGAGCTGCTGCATGGAAGAAGGTTCTCCTTGAAGGTGAAAAGAAGAGTTCACCGGAGCTGCGTGAGACCTGTAATGTTGTATGGGAGTGAGACGTGGTGTTTGAGAGGAAGGGAGATGGCAATTCTGAGGAGGACAAAGAGAGCGATGGTGAGAGCGATGTGCGGCGTGAAGCTCACAGACAGAAAGAGGGCTGAGGATATGAGGGTGATGCTTGGTCTGCAGGAGTCGGTTGAACAGCTGGCGAAGGCAAATGGTGTGAGATGGTCTTGAGCTGAGGAGGGATGGTGGTCATGTTCTGAGGAAAGCGCTAGAGCTTCAAGTGGAAGGAGCAAGAAAACGGGGACTGCCGAAGATGACATGAAAGAGGCAGTTGGAAGAGGATATGTAGAAGGTTGGCTCAAGGAAGGAGGATGCCATGAATCGAGCGAGATGGAGAGAGGGTGTGAGGGCGGTTGCTTTAGAGTAAGGTGAATCCGGCCATCCCTATGATTGGGGACATACCCTGATTAAAACTGGACGAAGGGAGAAGAAGATATCTGTCCTCAAATTACATAGCTGTGGGGAATGGTTTCCATCTCAATTACCTGAATTTACCTTGGACCTTCGTGGCAATTTTATATCGCTGGGCTTGGTTCTGCCCAGACGAATGAAGTAGCAAGAAGTGAGTGGGGGAGAGGGAGGAGGTTCGCCCTTCTATCTGATCAGGATGGCACTATGATGAGCATATAGCCTACCAAACAAATGTTTTCACCCTCGAAGACAGTAAAATTATTGAATTGTCATCATCCCTATTCTCGTGAAAATTTGTTTCAGTTTTGTTTCCCGACAACACACCTCAGACTGTTGGATATGCGGTTTGGGCGGAGCAACAATCACTACGTGCCACTGATGCGTGTATATTTACAACTAACTTTAAACGCAAACATAATCTGAAAAAGCCCAGCGATATAAATTTAGGCAGAAATGATCGATTAATAATAACATTGTTAGAAAAGGTGAGTGAAATTCACCTGTTTCTTATTGTCTTTCCTCTCCTGAGAGCTTGTATTTTCTCGTTGCGAAAATACTACTGCTGTTCCTGGTATAATGAACTTGGTCAGTGGGAGTGAAAAATGTGCAAAATTTATTCGGCAGTAGATTTTCCCTCCACTTTCACATGAAGATACCCAATTGATAAGAATACATATCATATATGGTGAAGCAAGCGCATATCATCGAAAAATTTAGCAGTGTGATCTTGGGAAGAAGCATTGCTAATAATTCAGACCACCTGTTTCTGAGGTAAGAAAATGAAGTTCGACCAGGTGTTGCCCAGACTAATAGCTTGGCAGTCACTAGTATGCGGTGCTTCCACACACATGATTACGTCTTTATTCCTTGTCAAACTGGTTGGTATATTGTAACAGCCTATAGTTTGATATGTCTGGATGATGTAGGGGAGAGCCAGGGAGGGTAGTAGAGTTATAGGTAAAAATAACTTGTGTGACCAATCATGCATTTACATGAGCATATTTCCCGAAATCAGTGTACAAAATTTAATCTCAACATTAATCAGTTATTGGAAGCACGTTCTCGTGATCAGCGGAAAGAGCATGATATTACTCCACTATGGAGGAAAATTCCCACGAAAATCTGGAACAAAAAGTTCACTTGCTTTAATGATCCACACAATAGTCCATCATGAAATTTTGAAGTAATTTTCATTTCCGGTGAATTTGGAAACTTTGTTTTGATTTGGGGGTGAGTGAAGGAGTGGTACACTGAAGTACTGCAAAGGGCCTACCCAAGTGTTTGAGTAGAGCCCCTTCATTCTACTAACTGCTGGATCTTGGTAGGGGGATGTTTTTTTATCCAGAGAAAATTAAACACAGCCGTAGTTTGAGAATCATGGTCTCTATCTTGTGGCAGTTTTATCATGTATTGGTCATTGTTGATTCTATTGTTAGAAAGGAGGTTGGTTGTCTAAAGACTGGGTGGTAATAAATGTTGTGCACTTGTCAATTGTGAAGACACATCCCCACTACCCTGGATGATGTGAGTCATTGTCTAATAGCAAGATGACCCACACATGGGTCATCATACCAATGTTGTCGCTTGCCAGTCACTGAATGTCACTGAGGGATAAGTCATTGTCTGTCAGTTGTTTCAATTTGTACAGCAGAGTATGGTCTGTGCATGGTCTCTTGGAAGTGACTGCGGGGCATGTAACTTTTCTCGATTTGTCAGTCACAAAGGTGGCCGAAGAGGGGTGCGTCATTTTACCCATTCTGTTGCC
>JAODTT010015233.1:0-10651 GCA_025400115.1 Pentamera pediparva
CGTTTTGCAGTGACGAAGAAGGCGATGAATTAGCGGTGAACGAGGTAACCGGTGAGCCATTATAGTTTGGCAATCTTTCATGACATACCATGATACTAGCAAGTGCTATGTAGTTGTTCTGGTGTATAAATCCGTGGAAGTACCTTCTCGCATCTTTAGTTACGACATCCGGGTAACTCCTGGATACCGCGGGTCTATTCCATTCGTATATTGGGTGAGTGTTTCTACGATAACTCTCTGAAAATTTAGGAGAATAATCAGAGCAGAAATCTTAGGGACGGTTATATTTTCTGTGATTTACAGTCTCCATTTCCTTACCCACGAAACTGCTGTCAACATTACGCTCATTTCCTGTTGTTTACTCAGTGTGTACGTCAATGGCACATTGTAACATTTGATTGGTTGAATCAACCGATAGGCAAATACTTACAAATGGAAAACAAAACTGTTGATTGTCAAGGTCAACCAATTCACTCCTTGATGTTGTCTTCCCACCTCTTTCTTCGTCTTCCATGCACGTCTGCAGAGATTCTTGTACAGTTCCTTGTATAGTATATGGTCTATGTGAGACTTGATGATCTCGAAACATGACCAAACCACCCCAGCTTACGTTTCTTGGCAGTTGTGAGGACTGAGGAGGTCATCATGGCGCCCGATAAATTGCCCGCTGAATCTTTCCGCAGACTTCCTCGTTTGTCACATGCTCTTTCATGTCTTTGTAGGAGATTCATAATGTAGCAGCTCACCTCCGTGGCGAGAATTTCTCTCTGGAGCTCTGCTGTCAGTGTCCAAGTTGCAGGCATATAGGAAGATTGACAGAGCAAGGGAGGGCAAAAAAATAATCTTTGAACGCAAAGATATGATCGCGTCGTTCCAAATGGTAACTTCGTAGTTTTGTAGTTGCTGCAGCTGTCCGAGCAATGCTTGCCAGCAACTCAGGTCTCGGGCCTTCATATGATGTGATAGAACCCAGGTATTTGAAGGTCTGCACAGTCTCCAGTTTTATCCTGCTGACTTCAGTCAATGTCGTGGTAGTTGTTGGGCATCAGCTTCGTTTTCTCCATCCCGTATTCTGAAGCTGCCTTTGCATTGTCCAATGTCTAGTTGGTCTTCAAGGCGCGAGTTGGTCTACCAGGCGCGCCAACTCATTCTCTGATCCTGCAAGGCCATCAAAATTTTCAGCAAAATTGGAGCTGGTGATGTTTTTTCCTCTGATGGACACTGTGCCCCCATTGTCTTGTAATGCGGCTTCCGTGATTCTTTCAAGGTAGATGTTGGAGAGGTTGGGTGAAAGGAGACATCATTGGCGCACTCCGACCGATAGATTATTGTTTAATTATTCATCGGCATTTTAGAATATACATTTGTTAACGATATTTTCAACATTGAATACGATTTATCTTGTGCAATGATTCTTCAGAATTATCGCTCCACACAGTCTACGGGTTTAATAGGGGTTGAGTCATGGATGTTACTTACCATTATATATATATATATTTAGATATATATATATTATTCCTTACATGACAATATGGTGATATATCATATACATAGCTAATTTCAACGCGAACCTGTAACCAGCTAATGCAGTTTTTAGTGTCACGATCAAATGGCGCCAATGTGGGGGCAGACGGCACTCAACTTGAGCTGTTGAGTGAGTACAGCGCTCCGTCGTCGTCGTCGTGGACATGTATACATGGCGACTCTGCGGAAAGCGGAACCCCACTGCAGTCAGTAGGCTGCATGATGCATCAGCTAAATTGTATTTACCAATGGATTGATGGCTGTTTTCAAACTTCCAGCAGCAAAGGCATAACACACTCCGAGGCACCGTCATGGTGCGCAGGAAGCCAATGTGCCAGTTGACAAACGGGGCTAAGTCAACTACTGGGGAAGGTGCGGTGTTGGTTCTGTCAATACGTTCGTGTGCATTGAACCGCCTGATCCAATACCGTAGAATAACTTGCAGAGTTGGGAAAGATAACGTCAGAAACGTCTTGTGTATTGATTGGACTCGGCTGAACCAGTGGTCTCAATGCATTGTGTGCGTCAGGCACGTTAATTGTTAGACTTGCTCATGTCGAGTCAATGTGAGTTAGACATGTGTGGCTTAGTAATTTATTCAATACTGTTTAACGAGTGGACACACCCGATACCATTGCATTTAGTGTCAACAAGATAAAACACGGTACAAGTACCGTCTCACAAATTTACTCAAGGCTATACTTGGCCAAGCATTATACCAGTGTTATGTAACATCATGATCACTGATCATCGAGTTCATTCAATTCAATCAGGCCTAAAACTTGTTTCTCCATTCATTATAATTCATAAACCATGCAGTCAGTGAATGTATGGAAACGGGGTTTGTTACTCGTTTGTCATTGGCTTCGTTGCCACGTTTTGCACTGTTAATTAATGTGTTGTAACATAACAACTAGACCATGCTATAGGATACTGGCCTGTGTATTACTGTATTGTACTTGTATGCTATCCAAAACCGGAACTATATTATAGATTAGAGCGGGAACTTGCATGCCGTATACGTGTAGTCCCGTATAACCAGTATAAAGCCTACCTGACCTATCACACAACGCCCGTATTAATATCAATGGTCGTGCTCTGCGTTGTAACGCGCATTAATCACAGCGATAAAGCTGTCACCCTCCATATCGGATTCTGTTGTTCTTATCTCTCCTCCGTATCTTGTCCTGCCCTACGATCGTGACCTCTGACATTCGCCTCTCCGACAGGCGTAAGGGGAGAGAGGGGTTGATGGAGATCTAGAATGAAACTTTATAGCTTGCAGGAAAATACCGGTATGTTAAAAATTTAAAGCCCCCATCTTTATAGCAGATTTGGGATAATCATGTGAACGCCGTACGACCTCTGTCACTCTATTCACCGAAGCAGCCTAGTGAGCCTATACAGTAGCGTTGCCGGTTGGAAATTTCGGTTATTTATGTCCGGCAAATCTACTTTTCAACCTTGGTATTCAAACTATCATTGTCTGTCATGACTCAATCCCAGTTTTCTAAAGTGCTCATGTCAATATACCAATATGTCTTTCGTGTCTGTGTTTTAGGATGTTCCATTGATGGCCACATATGCATGGCAACAACTGCATGACGAGGTCAACAAATATTTACTCTAAAATTGTAGGGAAAATCACGCATAGGTCTATTGCTGAAGGTTGGCGTTGGTGTTCCAATAAGCCTAGTATTGTGAGTATTGTAGCCGGAATTGGGAATACAACTTGAGAAAATTGCCACAGAAAACAGCTGGGGATATTGAAGAGCCTAACTTTCCAACGTTGTACTGTTTCCGACAGACAAATGAGGAAAACGGATGCATGCATGGCTTCTTTCATAATCATGTGTAATTAGCCACTCTCTACAATAAGTAAGAATTCCGCTCTCGGAACTCGACCTGAGGGGAAAAGGTTCAGGGAATTTTTAAAGAAAAATGTGTTTCAGATTGTGTCTTATTTCTTGATTCCGGACATTTTCAGCTTTTAGCTGTTCGAGCAAGTTCGAGAATATTCCTCGCCGTTAAATGAAAATGACCCTGCTCTCAAAGTCGCATAAACATTCCTTGTAAAATATGGCGCCTCGTCCGTCTATAACATAAACCTCCTTCACCGAAATCTAAAAGGGTAGAAAGAGGCTCTGTGCCCGACGAGGCTTAGCCGCGATCTGTCGTAAATAACAAGACTCATCCGCCTCGACTTCACGGATAATACATCAAGCCGTAAGATGTTTACGTCCCATGTCGGAACGGAAAGGCGCTCAGCGTCGGGCGGAGTTGGGATAGAATTGAGGGGGGATTTACGCTATGGCAAAATCCATTCTTCCACAAACACTTCTCGGCCAAAACGACCAACAGAAGCGTCAGTCATGAAACCTGACATGCTTTGTGGCGAAAGGCTGTTGGTTAGTCATGTTGATATTGTTCAACGACACATGCTGAAAAACACCTGTGTGAGAAATTACCAAAATTTAATCAGGAAAGAACTACCCTGAATTTCTGGATACAATTTAAACTCAATCTGGGTAAATTTCGACCCAATTCGGATCAAATTCGACCAGGAAGAATCAGGGTGGTTCCCTCCTGACCCAAGTGTTTTTAGAGTGCACATCAACAGGCAAGTGCACTGTAAAAAGACGGGGGTAAATTTTGATCCAGAATTGGATTAGAAGGGAGCCTACCTATAATTTCCGGGTCAAAGTTTGACCCAAATTGAGGCAATTTGAGCTAATTTGGGTCAAATTTTTACCCAGGAAATAGTTGGGTTCCCGAAAGTGAACAAGTCCTTTTGCAGTGTGTCATAGGCTTATGGTGTTTTAACAGTTGTTAGGCAGTAGCCTATACCTGTTTAGGTCCGCTCGTCTCGTTTCGTGTGTAGGCCTACCCATTGTACGACTCTGCGATGCTGCAGACTTATCGTTATCATCGTCTCTCCTTGCACAAAATGGCGCCCTGCTCCGAGAGCGTATAGGACAGTGAAAAAATGGAAATATCTCCTACGGTAATTGACTACAAATCCGGCAGACAATCCTTTCACTTTTGTTATATGTGGCCTGACTTTAGGATGTCAACATGTTCTGAAGTGTTCTATGGATTTGATTTAGGTGATTCATAGCTTGGTTTCAATGTAGGCTACATCATATGTATAGAATTGTAAATGCGCATTGGGAGCAATATATTTCCCCCTCATATTAATTCAACTTCTTACTTTATGAACCGTAATTTGTTAATTGTCCTGTTGTCCATGCCCATCCACCATCTCGCCTGCGAAGGGAGGAAAGGTTTCTAACTTCGCAGAATTGATTGAGCAATGGAATATAGAACACATACTGTTTTAGTTGACACATCGCACTTAAGCGTGCGAATTCAAAAATAGGGAATGTAAGTACGTCCGACAAATCGGTTGGTGGAAACTTGAAACGCGATTACAAATGTTGGGTCCTGAAATCTGGGAAATGATATAGGTAAGCATTTCTCCGCTTCTATCCAGGGGTGATCTATTCTATTAGAACAGACATAACGGAGATTAGCCTCTGTGAATTCCGAAGAAAAGATATGAATTTTTGATATAATTGTCAAGTTCTGTACTGGCGTTGGGCGTTGTTCATAATAAGTAAAAATGCCGGAGATTCGACCATTTGGATAGCTTCATGAATCGAACTAGTGAATAGACTGATGGTCACCAACCAGTCAATATGATTGAGTGATCCACTGATCCAGCTATCCTACTCTGTGTCAACTTGTAGATTCGACTTACTTGGTTTGGATGGTTTTACGCAGGGCCCAATTTCTACTTATACAAGCGTTTCCCAACCCCCGTTGCGCATGTAGAGCACCACGCGCAAACTCAAGCCGTAAACCCTGCAGTGGAAGGTTGTGGTGTTGTTGTGCACTCTAGAACCCCCCGTCAAATTGAACGGAACTTATAGATTCAATCGGGCACCTACCAGAAAACTGATCAAATATATGACCGTTTTCGGCGCAGAACAAACCTTTCTCTGTTCGACATGAATCAAGTCTAGTCAAATATTTGATCCAGGATCAAATATTTGGCTAAATTTGGTTCATCCTCACCAGACAATGATCCGTTTTGCGCCGAAAATGATCATATATTTGATCAGTTCTCTGGTAGTTGCACATTTGATTCGATTTCTGTTCAATTTGACCAGGGCGTTCTAGGAGTGTGTGTGTTTGTGTGTGTGGTGGGTAGGGGAGCCTGCATGGCGTCAACTACGGCTGTTCGGGGTATCCACAATCAGGGACAAGCGCTGCCACCACGCCATCCGTGAATGTGTTACCTGGTGTGGTATAACTGACACATTTATGTCTGAAGTCAATTAGACCGTACACGTTTCTGACATTATTCCCTAAGGAACAACGCCTGTGCGGTACAGGCCCTGGCCAATCCACTGTTTGATTTATTTTGGTATTCGAACGGGAAGGTATGTACTGAAGCCGTGCGGAGGGAGTCTTTATGATCGGTGTCAGGTGACTAGTTGTAGGCCTATATGGTAGAGCCAATGTGAGGCACTTTATGGGTCGTAAAGTCACAGCCAGACAGCAGTAGGCCTACATGATACGATGAAGCAAGATGGTCTAGTACACGTCTCCATGCATGGATTACAAGTTTGTGGAGATAGGCTATTGATTAACGCCAACTGGTAGCCTAGTAGGCATAGAAGTGTATACTAGGCAGTGACTTGTGGTTGTCATATGTCAGGTTACTTATATACTTACTTGCGGAAACATGGTGTAAATCGGTCCGTTGGTTCTAATGAACTAGGCCTATAGATATAGGTGCTATATAGCTGCAAACTACAGTATGTGACAAGTAAAATAACAGCATCGAGTCGACAAAATGTACTGAGAACTCACGGCACCACGACTCACGAATCATGCTAGCAGTAGGCCTATCAATCAGAAATCCTCACTTGTCATCACCTTCTGGCCCATAGTCCCTCTTCTATAGGTGATCCATACACCGACGAGATTTACCATAACAGCTCAAGATGTTTGTTTTGGGGCTTACAGGAATAATTAACAGTGTTTTGACCCCTTCAAGTTTGTCGTTTCGGGAAGAACAGTGTAGGCCTACACCTGTGCAAGAATCACCAGTACCTGGCACTATGTGTTGGGGAAAACAGCCTGTGCCTATTTAATCCCTGCATCGAATTCTTTACGGCATGAGGCAAAATGTGTTTAAGGATCAGCAATCGTGACATATTTGCAGAGAACATCTCTAATTAAACCACTGATGAAAGACGTGTGCATGTACTCTCGAAGTGAAGACACGAGTATAGAGGGAGAGTCTGGAGACGGGGAATCAAGATGTTTTCGCCAGCAGGCCGATGTGTCTTTCCGCGGATCCGTCTGATTAATTTTTCTGTATCATGTCACATCAATCATCGATGTGTCACATAATGATAACATGCGAGAGAGGCCAGAGACGACGCGTCAGGCACGCACGAGAGACAGAGGCAGTCGTGATCTTTATCGTGTCACTGTCTTGCCTCATGACCTATCCATGATCACCAGATGGTACGGGAACCATACTGCATGAAGGCATGGGCAATCGCATGCCATCCTTCCAGACGAAATCACGCTCTATACGTAGTTGTACTGTAGGCTAATGTCTGACTTAATCCGTGTAATTTGAGAGATTGGAGTTGATGCGATGTGAATACTAGATTCTCCCCAAAATGTATATGAAATCAGCAATGTCGATATATCATGTATTTGAGTAAGTACCGGTGGATTTCGATATTAATACGTTTCCGAGATACTGTAACCGTTAATTATGCAGACAACCCCCTTCCCAATAAATCGGCTAGGTGTGAACCCCGTGTGATCGTTCCCTACAATTAACATGACAGATGTGTGCCCACTACCGGGATAGTCGGATGCCATTACAACACAGGATCATCTGCTACAACCTACACCGGCATCAGGACTACAGGAGAGCTACAGAAGAATTCGCGGAACTGGTACAAGCGTTGTACACTCGAGAGCCGGCAACCCTGACCAATGATGCACCGTATTTTGACTGATTGACACTTACCCTGTAGATCCGAATTTGTGTAACCAATGATCACAGATTTGGGTCTCAGGGTGCTTGCAACTCAGAACCGAACATCTGGCATCCCAGCATTCCAGCAATGTCTCGAGTCATCGAGGGAAGCACGGATTTCTATAAGCAGTACATGGCCGTATGGTAAGTTGGTGAATATCTTATTGTGATCCATGAAATTACATTAATTTACATTATATTAGTAATTATTTTGGGTAACAATTATTGTCAATGACACATTTTCCTGGAATTTGACCGTTCGACAAATTATTGAATGACAATTATTTATGCATTTCGAGCACTTTCAAGAAAGACAGCTGGGGTGCATATTATGATCATGGGAACTTGATCAGTTTGGTATGTTCCGTTGTTCAGGCTTTCAGACTACCGTTTCCGTGCTCACACTATCTCTATAGGCAAGCTCGTTTCAACGGACAAATGTGTTCATCAGTTCATGGGACAAGTCTGCCCGATCTCGCGCTAACTCGCGTGAACTATCGAGTTTCACCGCTTGTTTTCTTGGGAGCTAGGGGATCTTTTCGGACTGTTCCGGCTCGTTACATCCTTCGCAAAATAATAAATAATATCACCTGAAGGAAGTACCCGGCGAAACACTTCAAGAATCACTTTACCTGCTAAGCATTCAACATGTCTAGCCACAGTTAACCTATTGCAAATACTAGGTTCAACGCTTGAACACGGGCAGAGGAAACTATCGGATATTAATACCCTTCCAGTGTTCCACGTACTAATCACCAGTCTTAATTTGAAAGGAAGGAACCATCAAGGTGTTGTACGACCTGGTAATTCTCGCCTTACACGGCCATTCTTCATTCGATTACTTCCGCTAATCAAATATAATTGATCCCGTCAACGACAGATAAGATGAAGGTGACGATGGACTTAGTAGGTATTGGCCGGACGCAGCTATACCGAGTTGTGGTTCGACCGTCTGTGCCATCCTGTCTACAGGTATAGGTACAGTTAGTTCAATACGGTGATACTCGCACCACAGTGTTACTTGGCATTATGGTGGCAGTTTACGTATAGCCTTTATAGGCGTAATGGGGCACTTTCCAAATGGCAAAGGCAGACAAACCTTAGCTCGAATATCGAAACCCGAATTTAGGTGTGGTGAAGGAACTACTGCTATTTTTCGGGCATTCGATTGAAAAACCAGACACTCATTAGTCAGTCGAGAATCCAGGGATTCGATTCACTTTCGCCTAAATTATCCTTGCCCAAAACAATGGTCTGGCGATCTGCACCCTTCAATTCCTGCTTGGATGGATGCAATCCTCTGCATGCCCGGTGACACGTGATGATGTTGTAGCAGATGAAGAAATGCCCATTAGGTCAGTAGGTTATGATAAGTGCTCCCAAGTTTGTGATAATCTTGAATAACATGGTCAAATACGGAAGGGGATGATAGTGTGTCCGTGGTGATCCTCGGTGAAATATTTGACTAGATTGTGAACAGGAAATGATTAGTTTTGAGCCGAAAATGGTCATACATTTGATCAGATTTCTGATGGGTGCCTATTTGATTAGATCTCTATCAATTTGACCAGAGCTTTTTCGGAGTGCACATCGCTGTGGTCTTGCTCTCTCCTGAACTATGTTCAGGAGCAGAGATAGCGATAACTTTGTTATCGTGTATCCAGCCATGCTTCAAATGGACTCCATAAACATTTTGATCCACAGTTGCACAGTTTCAAAGTATGTTACAAGCGATCACTTCCAAAGATATTTAGCCTCGCCTAAATTATGTTCTGGAGGAAGTTCAGCGATTACTGCGTTATTGTGTATCCAGTCAGCATGATTTGCTTGGAATCATGAGAACATTCCTAATTAATTTTCGATCTTAAAATGGAGTCTGTTTTAGATCTACTTAGATTTTCGGCACGAACGGAATCCATTTAAGATAAATTATGTTGACATGAACTCGTTAGCAAGATTAGTCACGAACCGTACAAGCTATGGCTATGGTAATTCTGTATTAGCCCGAACGATATGAAACGAATGAATGTGGTCTGGTTCTGACTGAAGTACCCGACAAAACTGACTGCGGCTTCTGGAGTGAACACATAATACGTACAGAATACAAATTACGAGATGACACAGTATATTCTGTCAGGAAAGAATAGAGTCGGCTGGATTGAGATCGAGAGATTAAAGATGGGGAATCGGCTCGGAGCCCCCGTCGAATAATCGACGCTGCCGTTCACGTGACATAACGGCAGAAGTCGTTCCGATGTGTATCAAAACGAATTTGCATTGACTTATCATACTCTCCTAAGTTGAGAATAGGGTGAAAAATTGTAAAATAGATTATTCCCTGGTCTCACATCTTTGTTATATTTGTTTAGGAGGCAATATTGTCTCACAACACCCGGCGAAATGGACGAGTCCGTTTGCAAACAAAACCGTCCCACGGTATATCGGAACGAAGTTTGCTTCGACTCATTATGGTAACAATATACAGTATTCGATACCAAGCAATATCGATCGCTGCGTCCGGGGTCACGTGAACAATACGACGACTCAGATCTCGTCACATGATGTGATGAAACTGGGCGACGATTCCACAGCTTCAAGTTATTTCCTGCAAAGGAGCGTATACCAGAGTATCTATCTGGAGTTACCATCGTTTGCCAACTGCCAAACTATTTTGTTGGATGATTACCCGACCAATTTTCCAAATCCTAGAAAACGCAGATTAGTAAGTGAATGATCCGGCCATACTGTACATTTTCTCAATGCCAAATAACTGGATTTATCACTCATGAATCACTCATACTTTGATTGAAGTTGGTCACAATGTTCATTGACCCAGGTGTGACCTTTGATTTCTTGAAGGTCAAGGTCAAAGGTCACTAAAGGATTAGAATAGGCCATTATGTGAAAACCTGCAATATGTATCTCCTTCTACAGATCAAGTCGTATCGTCACGATTTGTGGCCAGTGTGATCATTGACTAGTCGGCGTGGTACATTCAATTGTTCGGGAATTTCAGTTCAAATGTCATTAGAGTGGCATTATAGACATTCATCATCT
>JAODTT010015342.1:0-10647 GCA_025400115.1 Pentamera pediparva
AAATTTGACTCTTTTCTGATCACCTTGATGATTTTGTAAAAGTTATTTTACTTCTATCACCTTGTTTATATTCATTCCAGACCATTTTAGTGATATTTTTGTGGTTGTATAAACTGATTTTAAATGCGTCTTGCAATACTCACTGTTGCATACAAACCCTTGCATTATATGACAAATACTATATTTCTCAACCACGTATAAAGAGTGGTTGTATATATATATATATAATGGATTTCACTATCCTGAATACTGAATCTTGCTTGATGAATGCTTTGCAAGGCATATTTTTGTTACATTAGTGGATATCTTTGTCATGGTAATTAACCATGTCATGGTTGCTGAATATGCTCTGCAATCTTGGGAGCTTACAATAGTAATGCAGGCATCCGACAAACTGCGAATCCTGCGTTATCTTTCCAATTTGCAGCGCAAATTATTTTTGTCCAGAAGTGATTGCGATAAATGAAATATGCAGCGATTCGTTGCAAAATGCCATTGCCCACTCACACAAATGTTTGTGAAAAAGCTCACAGTTGAGTTGAGCAACAGGCCTGCCTACTCACTGCTTACGATTCATTGCGAACAACTTTCAGCCCAGCTTGACTATTTTTGGGCAGGTAAAAAAATTGCCTAACAGCTGCTTGCGAAGCAATTTTGCAAGGAAAATTTGTGCAACCTTTCACAAGAAACACTTGCCCACCCCTGTGCTACTTGTGCTATACCTTGGTTTCTCAAGCTGATGCAAGCAGTTTCAAAAGGTAATGAAGTTGGTGGGCAATAGGCATAAGACATTCCATGTTTGTGCCCAATAACTCAGATCTGCTTATGACTTGGTAAATTAGGAAGTTACAGGGAATTAACTTTCAATTTAGACTGCAATTGAACAAATCATGTATGGAAGTAATTATGTTCTTATAGTGTGATCATGTGTTGTGGGTGGTTCCATTATTATAAGCCAGTCAACATCTGGTTGAAGGTAGTAAAATATCATTATGTCGAAGGTCATCGCAGTACTGACACGTACACCGCACAATAGTGACTGTGCACAAGGAGTAGCTCCGAAGCTCATTAATACTGCAGCGAAATTGCCAATCCTGCTGACATGAAAATTCACAACTTTTACCCTAGAACCTCAAGCAATAAAATAATCAAGGAACAAAGCGAATTGCTTCTGTTTTTCAGGAGAACTGACGGTTTGATCGAAAACTGCAACAGTAACGATATGAGCAGTTGGTTCATTCATACTCTGGGCCTTTTTGGTGCTATTTGCACTCTGGACATGCGGACATCATATTCACAACAAGGCTTTATCATTATAACATGAATGTGCATAAGGGTCAATCACGACTAGACTTCACAGGCCGAACATGTCTCATTCAGAGACATGCTGGTTGTGGAACTTGCCTCTAATTATTTGGTAGATTTGGAAGTTGATGAGAGTTCCTGACCCAGATTCAATGATGATAATAATAATAATATCCGGTTCTTATACAGCGCTCTATCACTGCTGTGCAGCAATCTCAAAGCACTTCACAGATAGGGACTCGTCAAACCCGCACAATATAGTGTACCTCTTTTTTTGTTCACTTCAGACGCACCGTATTGGTGTGTCACTTCATCGTGTCCCCCGTGGGACTCCCCAATAGTTGCAGCCACATGCGGTACTCACAGCTTTCTACGAGTCACCTCACATGTCAGGGTTCCCACTCTCACACGTGGGTTGCGTTGGACTAGAAGACATGCCATGTCCGAAAGCATTGCGGAAAAACCTTCACGTTCGCTAGTGGATTCGAACTCGCAATCTATGGATTATAAGTCTGAAGCTCTACCTCCCAAATGATCACCTATCTAACCTCAACGAGAATTAACACAAACAACATTTTTCGAACAACCTGCAAGAAGCAGAAATCAAATTGTGAGTTTATATCGAGTTTCTTTATAACTGTTGTGATTCCCGTTTGTCGGCACCAACAGAAAATCACAAAAGCTTCACTTATTGAGGCAAACACGTACCTTGGTCAAAAGATACCGTATAGGTACATTAGCCTCCGGGACCAGTCGCTGAATCGTGGCTGTCCTCCTCAGATAGTCAAAAATACTGTTTGGTTATTGCGGATGGATTGAGGCAAGTGGACGTTCGGTCATCAAACTCGCTTGATTTATATCAATACCATTTTATCTTTCACTGGATCAATCATTGGTTTTGTCTCGAGCGAATGTAAATGATTGTGACAAGTGGACGATCGAGTATTGAACTCAGTTCAGTGATCGATATTTCACTTGGTGATATATTGTGTTCGCTTTTCGTATCATTTCCTTCGAATACGGAAACACGTTCCACGTGACATAGTCAGTGCATCGGGAATACAAGATATTACACGTTCCTTCATGATAAAAAATCGAGATAGACAGAATGGCTGGATCGATCACTGGCCCATTTGCTGAGTTAAGTGAACCCTACACTCTAAAGAAAACAATCAAATTGTCAAATAGTCAAATTGACTCGAATAAATCAGCCACGAACCGAATCTTATCAAATTTTAATTAGATTGACTATATTCGGATCGTGCCCTATTCGATATGTATTCGAGTCAATTTGAAGAGATTGTTCTCAGAGTGTAATACTGTTTCACTGAAAGTCAAGTTTTTTACCCGAGGTCAAGTTTACCGTGCAATTCAATCGAGTCGGATATTATTTCTTTGGTTACGTTACTCAGAAATAGGCAGTTTTGCGAATGCTTCGATTTTTGTGTCTCAATGTCGTCTTTGCCAACAAAGCAGAATTGTTATTCGAACGATATCTGTGAACAGCGACTTAGCATCGCGTTCTCCCTAAAGCTGAAACGACCTTCTACTGTTATCCGTGGGTATTGTGCAGCGACACTAAACTAGCATTTCGCGCGATGAAAGCGAGTCATATTCATATTTTATTTTTCAGTTATAGAAGACAAACGACAGAGAGGAATTGTAAACGATGCAGGATTTACACTCTAGAAACACCTGGTTAATTTAAACAGGAAAAAGTCACCCAGGAAAGAGTCACCCTGAATCGAACCACGAACTCTTTCCTGGTTGAATTAACCAGGAATTACCCAGGGTGTTTTTGGGTGTATATTTAGACTTACATGATGCTTTGTACCTCCATTTTAATTATTCTAGTCCGACCAGCGACGTCAACCGCCCTCATCCATTTATGGAGAACTAGTTGTTTTCAGTTGCTTGCCGAAACTAACCCGCAATGCAGCAGTATGTTACATCTTCGGAGACTGTGGCGCTGCTACATACGTTTTTAACAGATAATTTAATTATCTCGCGGACGATCAGATTATTGTTTGTCAGCTACTACGTAAAACAGCGGTTATAAATCTCCGTCACGCATGGTGTGCCCTCGATATTAAGTATATCACTGTCGAATTGATTTTATAGCCTAATATCCGTCAGCCATTGAAGTATTGCAATGGAATCAAAGTTGACCGTCGGCCAGGAATGACAATAGTCAGGATAGTGTACATGAGGTACAAGACGACGACGATCATTAATCTTCCCAGGGACAGTGTGAAAGTCAATATGGAACAAATTCAGACGGAGGTTCGCCTCGACTTAATACCGTTCATCCTCGCCGTTACTCTAATCCAATCCAATTTTATTTGACTACACTCTAAACACACAAGAGTGAATATCACTCCAAGTGAAGATTCGCTCCAATGGAGTGGATTTTCACTCGTAATTCAGGATGTGTTGACTGATCACTCCGATTGAGTGAAATTCACACTTTTGTCTCTAGAAAGTATTAAGCAGCTAGGTTTTTGTCTGACATAGTGGGGGGAGTATTCGTGATGGGGCCAGCTGCGATGTAGTCTCATGATTATTTGTGCCATGTTGTTTCCAAAACTCTGACCCAACATCAACCGTAAATACGACCTAAATCCCCGATACTCACAGCCTGATAAGTGATAACGGATGATTGTGACATATATTGTTACATATCATGTCACATACACCATGAACAGTATGTTTTGAGGCCAGGAATCAGTATAATAACACAAACTAGTAGCTACTGATAAAACCGATAAGGCCTTGAAATACGATAACTGATTACGTATGTGTGTGTCGACTATTAGGATCGAGAACAGTTCTTCTCGCGGTCGACGCTCAATTTAGAATGATTAATCTCGTACCCGGGTTGGCAAATTAAACCACTCCTTCTTCATGTAACTGAGTAGATACCTCACTCATCTTATTAGAGTATCGTGAAGGGTTTGCCTTGATAATAGTTCAGGCCTCACATTCTTGGAAGTTGCAGACATACATACGTTATAGCATGTGAGTAACGGTAGTGAGTTTCTCCCATTTGCTGCATGGTTAACCAATGACACAACGACGCGAGAAGTTGCATTTGATAAATACCGAACAGTGACTGAAATGCGTGAATTTCCGCAAATCGATCCACTGTCATTGGAAGATTGTTCCAATTTCCAACGATTTTGGCACTTGTTGAAGCTTTTCCTAGGATATTTCATTTGACTAAACTCGCGGTGGCGACTGCTTTGTGTACCGGTAACGTCAAAGATATAGCTTGGATTCATGTATATAGCAGGGTACCCGTCGAGTGCGCGTACCCGTCCAGTAAGTAGGCCTATCTGGAATTATGTTACATATTACCAAGCAACGTATTCAAATTTCACCATCGAATAATTTTGGATATTAGCGAAAGAAGTTAGACCGAAATGAATCGATTTCAGCTATATTTTTGGTCCCCTTATCCCGCAGAGATAACATCGTTCTTCTATCAACACGTGCGCCGTGAATGTTGGCAAATGGCGAAGTACAGTGTAAACCCGACGGATACACATCTACTCGATCTACTCGATCAGACCAGACGTGGAAAATGTGCCGCGTTTTTTCATCTTCATATACAAAATATAATATCAGGTGATTAATATACATGTAAGATATCACTAATTTACATAAAGCAATCTTAGGTATTTATGAAAGGGTGATTAATGGATAAGAGCTGATGATTCCCTGCGCACTCCACGGTTACCCTATCATACATCTTAATTTATATATAAATGCAATATTCAAATAACATATTGTACGTAAAGAGCAAACGAATACTTACTCCATGCATACACTCATAATCACAAGTGTAAGCTCCGAATTAATGCATCGGGATGACGAACATCCGCTTCCCACGTAAACGTCCGATGCGTCCATCTGTCATCAACCGCCAGTTGTGTAATTCAATCTCTATAGAAAAATCACTCTAACAAACTTCAAAGCCGGTCGTTTATTGTGAATCACCATTCCGCTTGAACAACCATCGACTGGATTTCATGGAACATGTCACCACGCATATCTCTCCAAAACATGAATTAACCACCAGTACATTGACAATTTGTTCCGGAATATCATCCAATTAACCCTGGCTAGAGGCTATCACAACAATAAGAAGTATTTATTGGAACGCGATCGTTTTATAGTCCTGTGAACGCTATTCAGTATTGCCCATCCTCTTTGGATGAACACAGAGATGCAGAAATTTAGTGATGGCGCAATAGCGCATTAGGGACGGAATTTGTCACTGTAGTTAATCCGACGTAGCACAAACCTTTGATAACGATCAAGGTAGAGTAATCAGTTGGTGATGAACGAGGTAGAATAATATTTGGTTGTGCAATACATCAATTTGTATCGAAGACCAAGGGACGTTGTAGGACGTTGGTTTAATATGAAGAGCATCGTACACAAGTGGAAGTATTCCCAATTGTATTCTCTGATGCTCGGGAGCTAATGGAGCTCAATGAGTTCCGATATAACAGTCATACTTTCTACGTTGAGTGATGATACGAGCAGATGTGCATTAAACACTCTGTTATCTGGTGACCAGTGACATGTTGTGTCGACTAAGAGACTGTTACACTAATCCAGCCTGGAATGACACACTAGCTATAGTGACTGATGTACACTTTGATGACACTGTGAACGTGGCAAGTTGGGCTCGATAACCTCCGTTTTATCAACATTGAGTTTTAGAAAATTCAGGGACATCCTAGTTTGAACCCCGGAGATACAATCTTCCAGTTGTAACACCGAATGCTTAACCCCTTCCACAGTAGTTGGACAGACAGAAATATACATCTGCATATCATTTGCGTAAATATGCAGTTCCATGTCATAATTACGAACGAGCGAGCTGAGAGGTAGAGTATAGACAGTAGACAAAAGTGGACCTGATACCGATCCCTGTGACACGCCATACGATACTTGCTAGGTTGAGGAGGATTTGCCATTGACGAGAACACGCTGGGATCTTCCAGATAAGTATGAAGTGAATCAGGCCAGCGGAACCCCTTCCACACCGAGCAGATACCGTAGACGATGAATAAGTACGTCAGTGTCCATAGCATCGGAAGCGCTACTCGAGAATAGTGACTCCTTGAGTCTTCATAGCCCACAAAATGTCGTCATGGACTTTAATTAGCGCAGTCTCAGTTGAATGATACGGTTTATATGTGAATTGTAGGGGCTCTTATGAAGACAATTACGAGATTGACGAAACTTGGGTGAGATGAATAGATTACATTTTGTAGGATATAAGGCAAAAGGAAAAAGTGCCAGATTTTTCATTTGACTGCAATGAAATTCGGATAATCATTAAGAGATTTGAAATGCGAATCCAAAACCGAGAACCACAAAACTGATTTCGAGGCCAATCTCGACTTCAACACTGTCAAATGTTCACTTGACACATATTATGGCAAAACGTCGTTAAACTCGCTTTTGTAGTCACTGTCGCTGAAATAATTATTAGTTATTGCTTCCGAACAAATGTAATGTTATATGCGGCCGGCCGTTGGACCATTGACCTCAGGTAATCGATTCGTGATCAATAATTCACTGGGCCATTTGCTGGGCATGTTGTTCACGTCATACTGTTTGTATAGCACGTTCCTCGTCATATCAGTGCGATATCTCTGAACAGTCGATACGGCAGTACACGATGTATTTTATTGAGATTTGCAAAAAATCTTGAAAAGAGCTCTGGTTGGATCGATCACTTGCTGTATCTCATAAGTGTAGTGAAACTAGGTGATATTCCACTCAGGACAAGTTTATCTGAGGACAACCCCAAGCAAATATTGTTTGAGATCTATTCTAAGATAAACAGATGTCAAGGCATCAGAGCAAATGTCATGACTAATTTGAGACGGTTATATTCCAGTTCGAATTTGTCATCAAACAATTACAATTTCCGCGGTCATATTGTCACACTGTTTGCAAAGACGTATTGCTACTAGTCCAGGTTATTGCACAAATCACACGCGGGAATTCGCATTTCCTTCTCGGGGCTAATTGGTTTGATAAATGAAGTTTCCTTTCCCAGAAGAACGAAATAAATTAAAGCAAGGGGACGTTCGACTGTGACCACCAAATTGCTTGGACAGAATCATGATTATATTACGTTGACAGCAAACAGATTGTGAACATGTGCAATGGGACTGAGTCTTTCATAGCTTAGCTGAACAAGTTCCAAATCGTAATGTGGGATTATAACTTTGTTTCGAACAGCTCATATAAACGATATGTGGAACAAGTCAATTTATAAAGGTTTAGCCTTTTTATGTTCGTAATTGAGTAACAAGCAATGTGACTGGCAATCGGTAAATCAGTGACAAAAAGTCACTACTTAGGAGTTCATAGTTCATGTAACACCAATGGAACATAGCCACTGAATCTAGTACATAAGCTTCTTGCTTTGCATACTTTAGGTGTAACAACATGTAACGAGCTGTTCCAAAGGAGGAAGCGACTCTAAATTGCAATTTATTTTATTTCACTTGATCGAATGTTTACCACTTTCGTGAAGTCATGTGTATTGTTATCGTTCTAATCAACGCTGTACAAAACATGGAGCAAGAGGCATGAACAGTAACAAAAACACCGATGGCGGCAACTGTGGCGATGTTCATAATGAAGTTATATCTGACAGCTCACATTGAGGTAGATATGTATGTTGTTGATACACTGCCACCTTAACTACGTAAAACTGACAACGTACGTCGACCCTGTCTGGTGGTACTGAAACATACTGAAATATACTGAGAAGGTCATTATTATCCATGTGTCCGTGTTACTGAACATGACTGTTTTTCATTCATCTCTCGGATCCGCACCATCGTTTTGATTGTTTTCTTCGAAGGGCATGGCTGACGTCGCTTTCCACTCAGTTGCTCTTAATATCGTTTCACAACACCGGGTGAATAATGGACCGGCCATTTCAAGACGTCATGACAACAACTCGTCCCACGGTATATCGGAACCTAACTTTGCATTGTAGTGTCATTGTGACCATTACCATATCGATATCAAATTGTACTGAGACGGTCTATCGTCGTGACGTCATACAAACGACGCCATCGCTTTTTCGTCAGTTGTCACCAGATGATAGTGCCTCTTCAAGAGTCTGTTAAGATCCACTCCAATCAAGCGACATTTCACTCTCAATTCGGAGTACGCCGAGTGATCACTCCGATGGAGTGAAATCCACTCGGTATGCAAAGTACATCGACGGTTACATCAGTTTGATCGACAGATGACAGATCTCACTAATCTAGTGGACGTCACCCCCTGAATATGAGAAGCCAATAGCGAGTACTACACCCATGAATGGACCATCTGGAACTACGTTTGGCGCGAGTTGACCGGAACTTTTAATCAGACGATTTCCGTAGATTAACAAGCTTATTTTACAAGGGCAGGTTGTGTTGTACTCTATTCTATTTGTTTTGGGTATATTATTAGTGTTTAGTGCATGGGCAGTGAAAGGAAATTGTGATTCCCGATGATCGCTAACGAGCCGTCATCTTTGTGTTTAAACCAAATATCGCAAAAATGACCCGACACGTGGAAAAGGTTGGCGCTTTGACCTCAGACAGCGATGATCTCTCGAATGGACGGGGTATCACTCAAGTTAACGCATCGATTGTCCGGAATTGGGGGCCTTACAGCCATTGGGACATCGTCCGGCGTCATGGGAAATTATCACGATAAGGAGATGAGTCATTGACTGCGCGAATGGGTAGATGAGATAAGATTTAGGGTTCTCATATTAACCGCTATCAATATGTAGGACGGACAACCTCATCTGCAAACTAACACCTTTATTCGTTGCGGATGTATGTGTGTGGGGTATGGGAAGGGGGTTGGTATATCTTATCATGAGGTAGCATATGACAATGCAGGGAGTGTCGGAAAAACATCTCCCAACATTAGTATTATAACATCAACTGTTGTTCGCAACTTAGGTGACCTGATCATCCTGATGGACAACCACCTCAGTCGGGATCATCAGATTATATTGCCACCCACCGAGAAATTATTCCATGCGGTAGTCTCAAGTCGCCTTGATTATCCCAATAGTCTTCTCGAAGGCGCAACGTCCACCCAGTTATCAAGG
Organism: Pentamera pediparva; assembly: GCA_025400115.1. NCBI lineage: Eukaryota > Metazoa > Echinodermata > Holothuroidea > Dendrochirotida > Phyllophoridae > Pentamera > Pentamera pediparva. The sequence goes on from JAODTT010015342.1 coordinate 9,461, forward strand.
CTCCAAAGGGTCCGAAATACAGCTGCTAGCATTGTCAATAGAGTAGGCAAATTCACCCCTAGCACTCCCTTACTCGCTGAACTACATTGGCTACCGGTCAGACTCCGCATAAACTACAAACTCCTCCTGTTGGCCTTCCGTGCAATTAAACACGACACACCTTCCTACCTCACCAACATTCTGCAGCATCAGATCACTAACAGGCCAACACGGCTCACACCGGCAACACCAGCTAAAACTGCCAGTTATATACTAGAGCTTTTGGTGACCGCAGCTTCCAGTGTACCATCCTACGGCTCTGGAATTCACTCCCAGTGGAGCTCAGGTCCATGGTCTCTATCGACCAATTAAGGAGCCGTCTCAAAACGTTTCTATTTGCACGGCACTATACTAGGCTGCATTTTTCCAGGGATTTGCTGTATTTCCGTCACTCATTATGCGCTTCGAGCAGCCGTGGGCTGGATTCAGCGCTATATAAGACTATTTATTATTATTATTATACTGACCATTTCCATTCTCAGTGAAAATTACCCGAGGCAACAATGTCGACTAGCAACCCATAGAGATCATTCAATAACTGCATAATTTTTCTGCTGACCTAGATGGAACTGTTCTCTATACTTTGCCAAACATATCAGTATATAGTAGCTTATAAAGGTCCATGTGAGGGTTTAGGCACGGAAATGAGTGTGTTTGGTTCAAGCAATGCTATGTTACATTGGATAGCAATGACGAAATGCCTAGCTAATTGAGCAGAATTGACCTGTCTTTTGGCATGTTTGGGGTCTTTTTCATGGGGAGACTTGCAGTGAAATTATTTACACTGTGCACGTTGCATCGTTCCATGGTATGGCATTTGCATGTACAGCAACATTCAAAGCTGTTCCAGCGAGGAGATTTACTCTCTGAATCCACTTGAATCTAATGTTGTGGTTAACTCTGTTATATATAGCATGGATAGAAACACTCAAAATATACAATACTTCAAGGGGAATTGATTTTGTGTTTTTAACGTTTACCAAAACCGAATATTACCTCTGTCTTCTTGAGAGCTACTATTTTCGGAGCATCTTTCGCCAGACAGAATTCATATAGCTTACAATGACCAGTTTTTGCGAGTATAACTTTTGGTGTGGACAGTCCAGGATGAAGAAACTGTTAATACAAGTAGGGAAACGGATTGTTAT
>JAODTT010015453.1:0-10646 GCA_025400115.1 Pentamera pediparva
CACGCCTGCGTGACAGCATTGATTCATTTAGCAGTCGGCAAGGTATGAAAAATATCGGACAAGACGCAACATTTCTCGATCTTATGGTCCCTTCTTCTTACCATTATCATGTGAATCTAGTTGAGGTGTTACTGTCAATGGTGTAAACTGGAATCTTCAAGTCCTCTGCTCATATCAATGACGTTACCGATATCTCTGGCAACGGACTCTTCATGGGGGCGCTAGATCTACTCTGCACGCTGATGTAGCTACGCAGCCACACCCTATTACCTGTGGAAGCGTCGGCCTCTCACCCGTGGGAAGCCGTGGTTCGAGACCCAGTCTATCCATACCGATGACTATGGTACCTGTTCCCTTCCGCTTCTTGCTCAGCAGAGACACTAGAACATGACGTAACAAGGGGTAAGCGATTGGCATGTCGCTGTATTCGTGGAATTACTCCATCGTCACATTGAGGTGCCGCCAAAAGAGGCAAGGCCTTGTTCCGTGTACCCAGTGAAGTATTTCATTTGACAACGAATAGGTTGAGAACCCTCCAATACCCTGATTTCTCATTCAAACATAACCAATATTCATTCCAATGAATGAAGGCTTGAAACAAGTCTCAGCATTTGGCAAAATGTTTCGATATCTGGATTATTCGGAGAATCTAAAACAGTTGTTACTGTAGAGCCTACTAGCAAGAGCTCTAATTCACCTCTTATTGCTAACAATTCAGTACACTCCCAATACCTCAACCAAATACTGACTGACGTTAGCAGACTAAAGGTGGACATCAGTAATGGTAAATCAATTATACCGATTGAACCATGTCTTATCAACAGAACATTCAATTTTTGTCAGCACTGCAGAGCCACTGTAAGCCGTTCATGTGGTATATCCCACTCCTAAATTGACTGCCTTTGTGAAAGTGTTTGATTACCATTGCCTGGAGTACACTGGGTTATGGGAACAGGTGGGTTATATGGGCTAGATTACCTGTGGCTTGCTTTCCACTGCATATCATCACTATGTCAGTGGAAATTATATGTTTTCTGCTGTCCTCAAATATACTGGATGGACATTTATTATCCTACATGATTCGTAGAAATAACTCTTATGCATGTTATAAGCAAAGATAGAGAGGGTGATGGGGTGGCGAGATCCGTATGGAAGAAATGGCTACAACGGGACCAATAGGTAAAATAGAGAAGGGTAGGTATTCATCGCTGGTATACCTGAATGCAGTTGTTCTTGTGATTCTCACATGTTATACCCCTTTTATTGATGATATAGGTTAGAATTTACAATTAGGTTTTTATTTCTAACTAATAGTCGCTCTTCCTTCCTATACGTTCGTGTCTTCCGTGCACCAACTGAAGGTTTTTATTCGACAAATCTGCCCACCCCCACCTGCCGATGACATGACTCGATTCATTTATGCCCCTTGCACCGATGACAGTATGTACCATAATATGAGCCTGGAGGAATTTATTACAAAGCTATAGACTATGGAAGGCAGTTGTTTACGAAGAAGCTAAAATATTCATTGTTTGTTGTTGAAGGCAGCTCTTCTGACAGTTGTTTTCTTCTGCTGCCCAAGGCCCACCCTCAATGATCTGACACAACTTTACCTATATCTGTATGTTAAAATCCCGCTCGTGTCTTGTGGTATATGTAACACATAAGGCAAGGAATCACTAAACACTGTTGTGTCCTTGTTCAATATATAACGCCTTAGGACGTTATCAATGAACGGAATGTTGGGGGCTTCTGCGTCAAGAGCGTTCTAGTATCGCATCATGGGCTGTTGAAAATTCTTCGACAGAATACCTACGTGACTCGGTTCCCACGTCAAAATGGTTGCCTTCCATATTCGAGCGAAATATTTGAGGAACTTTCTCGTAGCCGTTCATGACTGTATGACAGAAAGACCAAACAAGTAGTTTGCTAATGTAATGCGATCATGGGTGTCTGAAGATTTTGAGATCAGATTAGGTTTCATCCCAAAATCCTAAGGCACATATTCGAAATCGAGATAGGGCAAGGAAGTCGGATTCGATAATTATATGACGGTTGTTGGCTGTTACAATTTTACCTAAAGTGATAATGGCGTCAACGACGGTTAATGGGAGTTCGATGAAAAACAATTATATTTATCGCGAACCACATAGTAGGGATTCAGCAAAGATAAATTTTCCACTGGCTGCCCTTGTGCAGACAATTCCAAGGTATTGGTACACCAGCGGAATTATTATGATCACGATTATGGAGCGCCGTCAATTCACAAAAAGGCATGTTGGTGAGCTAGATAACTCCTTCATTGAGCAACACTGGTGGATGGGACGCCACAATATACAGTTCTATTTAGCGCAATTGGGGACAGTTGGCTAAAATATAGTATATTGAGGATAAATAACAAGAAGTGTACATTTTTTCCGTTAGATATTGCTCCACATAACCACGATGCGCTTTGCATGAGTACGAGCACGTAGTTTTGAAAGTGATCACTGTACGTCAGTACGTTCTATTTGATTTTGGAGGGGATATCGGGGGCTTGTTTCGATCACTGCAGCTGCGACAGGTATCATAGATGAGCAAAAAAAATAACGAAATAATGTCCTTCCCAGATAAGCTCTATATGTCATCAGTGCGATTTGTTCTGTTTTTCTTCACACAGTCTCGGAAGAGTAGCCATTCATTTCTTGAGGAATTGGCTCATGTTCCATTCATGCGATCAACTAAACGTGCAGCTGAGTTTTGGACTCGGAGCAACTTATTAATCTCGACGCGACATTGATGTCGATATCGGTAACAAAGGCAGGCACAGGCCTGCGGGTACTGCATTATATCGAAGTGTTTACGCAGACAACCGATTCATAAATAGCAAGTGAAGCAGCATGGCCACATTCCTAACATCGACTTCACGCCAATAATTTTGACTGTTGATGTTCATAACAGCATTGGAGTAGTCTGAATGTGATGTCAGGCGACAGAGGAAATGCGAGAAGTGGGTATAATATGATAAAATTGATGCGTCAAATGCGTTCTACGGTAAAGGAAGGGCCTATCGTGAACATTTGATTAACGCACGATCTCTGCGGGGTCGAATTGATGATGTTACTAGAACATAATTGTCTGTTTCAACATATGCATGGACACACACATTAGGGATGATGTCAATATCTATGGAGCTGACGGGTTCACCAATTTCATATGCGGTAATCCATGTTCAATAGTGTGGGGACATGACCTCACCGCCGAAAAAAACTGTGACCCAGGGTTTTGTTTTCCGGCAGTGTTTGTCGAGGATGTCACCTGCATGTTGTTGTCATCACCTCTTTGAACTTTGTGGTTAGTGCTTCAGCCTCTTCCTCATCATCATTAAGTGACATCAGTGGCGCAAATTTCCCACCAATAGTTATTTCGAAGGTTTTAGAGATTCAGTTCGTCCAAGTTGAACTTCAGTCCGTTATACTTTGATCTGATGATTTCCTTTCAGTTTGATCTCGAGGTTCATGATAACCAAATCATGACCACTCTCTACAACAGCCCCTGGGTAAGTCCTGGTTGCAGCTCCCTTCATGCCCGAGCGAAACTGTTTTTGTATAAGAATATAGTCGATTTGATTGTGGTGCTTCCCATTCGGAGCAGGCCATGTGGAGCATCTTGAATCGTTATGTTTCCCGAGGGCATTTGCGAGCACCATGTCGTTGTAGCTGGTAGATTCAAGCAAGCGGATACCTCTCCAATTTGTATGAGCGTTACACGAGGGTCCGAAGAATTTCTCCCAGTCTTCCCGTACACCGATGCCCACTTTTGCGTTCCAGTCGCCTTTAACGATCAGGACGTCTTTCTTATCTACTCTGTCAATGGTTTCCTGGAGATGGTTGTAGAAATCCTCCACTCGGTCATCGTCATAGTCGGTTGATGGTGCATATGCTCGGATTATTGTGATGTTGAATGCAGTAGCTTGGAGGCGGATAGTAATGAGCCCGCTGGATATTGGGCGATACTCCATACTACAGAGCTCTTGCTGCTCTTCTCTATAAGAAAGCCAACACCAATAATTTCACCATACCATGGCATACCAATAAGAATAATTGAATATTGAAGAAATAGTGTCAATAACAACCACACAATATTGGAAAGCTCAGAATGTGAGGATTCTGAGAATATGTGTTTCTAGGTAATTATGTTAATTTATGCAAATTGGCGGCCATTTCGTTGACATTACTCATCAATCGACCAATGAGCAAATTGAACTACTTTGTAATTTTATTGCTCAGGAAAAAACATTTCCTGTAACATTATTTGTACATTGGTGCAGGTTTTGTGAAAATCGACCAACGTATGACCTAATTATGAACATTTCCTCTAGCACCACGGCCACTGTGATAAATGGATAGGCCAGGCCTATACCTACAGTGTGGGTAGCTGATGTGATAGGCTACACACATTTCAGAAACGCGATTCGGCCCCATCACCAAAAGTGAGGGCGCAATTGCGAGACTTCATATTACAAATCTTGCAATAAAGTATCGATACGACGGTTCCTGCAAACTAGAAGTTTGAGGGGGGGGGGGGGGTATCGTTTGGCAGCAAAATGACTTCACTTTCTCAAGAGATTTAAACCATTCCGGGCTCAAATTGAGGGAAATGTCGTAGGTGTCTTGAAATGTTGAACGAATCCCTCAAGGAATGCTTAGGAGGTGATCTAAACTATGTTTGGCTTCATTACAAATGCAACGGGGGTCTGTCAGTTTGTTCGTTTTTTAAGACAAATTTTTTTCACTTCGGACGTCTATTTCCGTCATTTTCTGACCTTTGGACATTTGACCTTGACCTTTGACTTCTGAGAAAAATGCATTGTACCCCCGTTGTTTCTTAGTTCACTGTTGAAGCCGTGTCTTAGCTGCATTCTAGTACTTCAAGGACCATGCTGGGGGTTAAATGAATAAGTTATGATCATTTACAATAAATCCGATATTCTGATGAGGGTTGTTGGTCAGTTTTGCCACTGTAATATAGCTCACGACCTTCCTCTGTAGGGTGTACCCCACTATTTTTCCATTCCACCTCACAGAGACTCACACTATGCCACCATAATTAGAGACAGTGTGCACCAGCAGCATGACAGACATGCATAGGTACTACCTCTACCCAGAGCCCTTTACATTAATCCCAAGACCAATTTCGCCAACACATTATTATCCTCACCCTGGAAATGCTGGAATACTTCGAGATTTAATCTGTTGGATAGGAGTCAAACAGTTATTTTACACAGCCGATATATCGCCGATCTGCAACACCTTTTATTTTGCAACCTCGTGCAAATGTGAGATGTTAGTAGTAACCGCAGGTAGTTAGATTCACTTTGGTCCCATTTTACTCGTCACAACTAATCCGTCATCTTGCTTTATAACGCTGTAAAACGGTGATCAATGTACGGAGGATGCGTCAGCGTTCCTCAAACAGAATGCTTCAATTTGAAACTTGGATTCCACGCCATGACAGCTGATGTTTGTGATAGAACCAAATATCAAGGAACTACGCATGGGTAAAGACAGGAAGAGGTTATCTCTCATGGTATCTAATGCCCGAGACGACGGATAAGGAGTCGGCAAATGTAATGGGGCCATGATACCCTGGAGAGACAGGATCAAATTTTTACTCCAAAAGCCTGCGTTATATCTTCGAAAATAATCAAAGTGTGGCGTAATCAGATTGGCTAAACAATATTACCGTTTGCGGCTGCCGCAATTCTACTCAATGTTTCAAATCAAAGTAGCAGTTGAAGCTTAACGAGGGGTCGTTCAACTTTCATCTATCTATCCCGACATTTCGAATAATGTGCCTTTCACGGCAGATAGGGGATGCCTTATAAATGAGGGCGAGAGAACCGTTTCTTCACTAAGGGCCATACAGTGATCACATTGCTTCTTCGAGGGTCATATCCAACTTGTATACCATCTGTTCTTTTCAGATAGAGAGCTCTGGATCCAACAAGGCCGACAATGGAGCGCTGTGATTGAGGGTTAAGGTTGCCGCGACCACTAGTTCGTTTCATTATTGGTGTGAGTAACCACACGGTCAGCTGTGTTTCACGCAAGATGTACGTTGTCAATCTCAACAGCACAAGTTGTGATAAAGTGCTACAGTAACCGAAATATTATGACACGAGCACAGGACGCTTTGTAGTTACTGCACCATAGCAAAGACAGTGTTTTGAACATGGTCCTTCATGTCAAGCGTTTCGTCAAAGTTGATTATGATGTTTCCGTCAGTATTCAAGTTTTCTATAATGAAAACACCGAACGTTATGTCAGGTGGAGGCGGAATTACTACAGCTGTAGATGTGAATGTGGGCGAATCGTCGATGAATTTTACAACAAAATACAAGAACGTGTGGTCGCACTTCCCAACAGCATACACATTCCGATCGTGCCTTCCCAAACGTACCTAATTTATTTCCATATTCGTGACTAGAATTCATTTATAGGTCAGCCTAAATTATACCGTAGTATGCGGAGGCCTCAACATGCTAAGTTTAACCTGCACCCAACCATGACATGATCTGACATACGACGACGATGTCGGGATTCTCACCGATGTGAAACATGTCACGTGTCTGCGTCAACGCATGTATGTATAGCCATGATATCGAGGAGTCCATCAGTATCTAAGGAGCGTGCCATATTTGGGCTCACATTGCTTGCAGATGCAAATCACGTATGTGACATTATCGGCCAATTACACCTAGTTGATTGAAGAAACATCAGTTAAACGTTGAACGCGGAACGCCTCTCAAGAACGTGTAAGGATTGTCGATGCTCGGTACGGTAGTAGGGTACTGATAAATAATCACCGAAGAGAATGAATAGTCAATGGCCAACTAAACGCAACTGTATGCGTAATAAGGTATTTGATGTTGTATATATATAGGAAGCTGGTGAATAATAAAATGCTGCTTCGTTTATGATACATATTCCCCAACGCTCTACATTGTTTCACAATTGAAGCGGTTCAATGCAGGAAGAACGAGTAAAATGCATTGCACGACTCCGTTGCTAACATTACGAGGAAGCAGGAATCCCGAAGCTATCAGTTGTGGGACGTAACTATCAAATCATAGCAATTATTTTACCAATGATCTGTGCAGCACCAACTTCCTTTAAAGAATTGTACAGATTTCTATATTTAAAATGGTAAATAGTTAGCCACATCGTGGTTGTGCCTCTCTTTGAATAGAAGATGACATGGGGTCAAGGTAGGAGGAAAAAAATACGAGTTAGCGGGGCTCCCAGAATACCACAACTACCACTTACACGCAGACAACAATTTGAAAATTACCTACCACTCGGTTTTCCTGTTCCAGTCTCTAATGATGAGCGCCCAGCGAGAAAGCAACAAACACCATTTAAAGAATATGCGTGCAGCACCTCCTTCCCTTGGGGGGAATCAGGCAGGTTTCCAGATATACAAGACGCAAACCTCGTCGATATTCCTCGCTGTAGTCCTACTGTTTAATCTGTGTGGCAAACTAGCAGATGTCACTGAAGAAACTGTTATGATTCGAAATTGAATTTGAAAATAAAACCCTGTGCACATAGTAACTGACCAAAGTGCTGAGTTCATTCAAATATCAGATATCAGCTTAATCACCTGTATTGGGGGTTTGCTATATTACTATTTGCTATTATTATTATTATTATTATTTGCTATATCATACTGTTGGGTTGGGCTGTTGTTAAAATGGTGGATTTACTTTTTACTGAGAATTAGTAAATTGTTATTTATTTTGTATAGGCTAGTTTTCATTGTGTTCTTTTACAAGGGTGTCCTACATAGCAGAACAGTGCTGAAGCACTCGAGACTGGACTCTGGATTGAAAACCGGTCGGTCGATAGGTCCGTGGGTTTTATACATACCAAGCATGAGCCTATCCATAGTTTCCTTCATCAAGTTAGTGTTAAAATTACTCTAGAACTGTAACAGTAACAATAGCTTCCGTTCTCTTCCTGGCAAACTACAACTCTATGGACCTTCGCCTATACTTACCAAGTATTGACCCTCTACATATTCGCATTCAGCAGTTACCAGGTTTACAAGGATTTGGACTTTCACCTCTGTTGACCTCAGTTGACCTTTGACCTTTCCCGAAAACAGTAGGAATAATCTTCTATTCATGGCCAACCAACTCAATAAGTACATGATACCTCTACACTTTGCGGTACAACATTTACGTTTATAGACTTTCACCTCAGTTTACCTTCGACCCGTCTACTGCATATGACTAACCTGCCTACCGAGTATGAACCTCCACACCCTTGAGTTAAGCAGTTATGATGTTTACGAGGTTTTCAAACTGTGACCTTTGTTGACCTCGAGTGACATTTGAACTGACTCAGAAGCAATATAGTTCATCTACTCCACATGACCAGCCTTCCGACCACATATTAACCTTCTACACTCTTGCATTAAACAGTTGTCCTATTTACAAGGATTTCATACGCTAGACACCTCAGATGACCTTTGATCTTGATGGATAGAAACACATATCATTTGATGACTATGGGTAGCTGCTTACCAAGTATGAACCTAATTGGGGTTTTCCTCGTCAATTTACAGTGTTTACAAGGTTTTCAGTGTTTGACCTCTTTCCTCTCCTAGTGGACCCCCCTTTTGCCAATTCTAAACTTTGTGGACCATTGCATAGTCCTGTTATTGCGTCCACAAGTATTCATGGACTCTAGTGATCTTAGACGACCTTTGACCCTAATGGAAAATGACATTATTCGTTCCCTAAGTATGGGTGGCATAAATACCAAGTATGAACGTAATTGGGGTTTTCCTCGTCACTTTACGGTGTCTACAAGGTTTCAAGTGTTTGACCTTTGTTGACCTCAAATGACCTTGAAATGGTACTAAAAATGATAGGCTCCTTCCTCTCCCAGTGGACCCCCGTTGTACTAAATTTGTACTTTGCAGACCATTGCGTTGTCCAGTTATCGCATCAACAAGGATCTCAGACTTTGAACTCTAGTGACCTCGGATGACCGTTGACCCTGTTGGAAAATGATTCAATTTGTTCCCTGAGTATTGGTATTGTACATATCAAGTATGAGCATTTTCATAGTTGCCCTTGTCAAGTTACAGTGTACATGAGAATTTCAATTGTTGATCTCTGTTGACCTCAAAAGACCTTCAAACTCTACCAAAAACAATGGGCTCTTTCCTCTCCCAGTGGACCCCCTTGTACCAATGTTGAACTTCGTGGAAAATTGCGTTGTCCAGTTATCGCGTGCACAAGACAAGCGTCACGTTCATACACACACATACACATAAATACTGCGTGACTGCACAGATTCCTCTAGCCTTCGGCAAGGAAGGAAAAAATGGGCAAAGTTGTGCTCCTGCAGTGTCCTGGCTCTGCCCCTCTCTGTAACCATTTGTCTCTTACAAGGAACTCTCTCGGTGTAGCGATTCGTTTCCGATATAAGGTGGATGAGGACGTGAGTAATCGAACATATGGAATGCCCGACAAGGGGGCATAACTCATTATACGGAACACGGAATGAGGCGATGCTACTTCAGTGATACCTCAATCTAAAGATGGGGTCGATTGGCACTCGGACGGCACCTCGCAAATCTTCCTTTCTATCCAGTCTATCAACAGCTGCCTATTTGCTTTCGATGGATGTTGACTGAACTCTCGATGGTCAATGTCAAATGTAAATAAAGAGGCACAATTAGCCACTATGTGACCTTCCCACTAAGGGAACCCACTGTAAAGCCTGCGGCGCCAGACTCAAAGGTAATATTTTCGTATGAGGCATCGTAAGGAGACCGCCGAAACTAACTGATTGATATTGCCGTGGGCTGGCTTTTGCTCATAAATATCTATGAATATTTCACAAAAAATGAGACATCCTAACGAAATGAAATATTATGCGAACAAAACGCGAATATGCAATTTTTGCTAAGTTACAAAACAGTTTTCCCTACGCTGCAATACTTTATTGACAAACAATATTGAAAATATTCGTTGGAGTGGCTGCCTGCGGAGACAATAGTCTCTGCATTAAAGCCTCGAGCCTTTGATACTTATTTCCTCGTGTGGGGAAGTGGCTGCACGTAAAACGCTGATTACGTCTGATGAGCGGGGATGTTAATTGGCGGTCCCAGTACTGAGCAGGATAACACATCTCTGCCTCGTCACTTCAGGTGAAGGCTCTTTTTAAGAAGTGAAGGCGGGAATCACCAGTGCCCTGCACGTCGTAAATACGCAGGCTGCTGACTTTCCGTTGTCCTCCCGTTGTCCTCAGAACAATTCTGAGCCTAACAACGGTTTCGGTTCTCTTGGAAGCCTAGAGTTCCTAGATAAATAACCAAAAAGCCATAAGGCTTAGCGATTCCTCGACTCTCGTCCGATGACGTATGACCAGACACAAGAACAGGTACGATTATCATGTATACATGAACTAGTACTAACAGTGGACAACATAAAATTCGTCCATTTTCTACCACAAGAGACCTCTGGTCTACACCAAAAATGAAGGACCTGAAAAAGAAATGACTACAGGTCTACTTCATTCGATTCATTTCCAGAAGTAATGAGGGTTCATAATCTCTCAACTCTCCTAACTATATCTGTTAACTATTAA
>JAODTT010015564.1:0-15990 GCA_025400115.1 Pentamera pediparva
AGCCCCCCCCTTCTCCCTGTTGGAAAATCCTGGCTACGCCAGGGATCAGCACGGTCTTTGCCATGATGTCCCACCGCCGAATTGTTAGGGAAGTCAGATCATCCTGACATCGGAGTCACAATAATTCAACTAAGATTAGAAATGTTCTGCATGTCCGCAAGAAACCGAAAGGTAATTATCGACGGAGAATCCTCGCTGACTCCATTGATTTCTGTTGTACCCCAAGGAAAATTTCCAGGACCACTGCTTTTCTTGGCCTATATTGAAGGCTAATGGTCAAGTAGAGATGAATACACTTTTGGCACTGTCTACACGTACACGTATATTAGGGGAATCAAACCCTCAGACCGAAGTTCAGCTGATACGAGTGTGAAAATCAGGCACAATCAGCGCTATTGCAAAATGGGCCTGACAGGACGCGATGGACAGGATCGCCCGCCGGGATCGGGGGCGCGCCATATATGCCCAAAGGAGCGCAGTTGACGATCACGAATCAGGCAGCTGACATCTCACCATCCCCGTCTCCCCCAGTACCCTGACGTTGGCCACGCGGTCCTGCCAGCGGTATCCAAGGGACGGCGAAGTGAGGTAGCCAGGAAGGAATCCAGTCTCCGCCTCATCCCAACAGTGGGCGTTCACGCCTCACTAGAATATACTAGCAAGACTGGAAGCACAATTGAGCTGGAGACACGGAGCTTGGTTCTTTCGCTCACGTATCGCGAACGCCACACACCACTGTCCAGTGACTTCATGAGATCGTATGCCAGACCCGAGGCGTCTACTGACCTCAGGCTCGCAAGACACAGTGCCACCAATGACACTGCCAAGGTAAACGAAAGTCCCAGTGACATCCACGCTCTCACCGAACACCTGCACCGACACAACAGCGCTATCCAAAGCATGACCAAAGGTCTGGATCTTGGTCTTGGTCCATGACACGTGAAGTCCCAACGGATTAGCCTCACGATTAAGTGTTCCAAGGGCATCCACTAAAGAATCCACAAACCCAGCGAGCGAAGCAACATCATTGCAAAGTCCAGGTCAGAAACCCTGACTTCATCAAATTAAACCACACAATCCGTTACACCCACAACCCTCTCCATAATCCAGTCCATACAGAGAAGTATAGGAGCTAGTGTACAACCCTGCCTCACCCCCGAAACAACCAGAATACAGAGATGATATCAGTTGCATGAGATGAGTTGGCACAACGCGATGATCGAGGATTCTCCAGAGAGTCTCTCTGCACACAGAGTCAAAAGCCTTGCGGAAGTCGATGTTATATGCTACAAGGAAAGTCACTACCGAAGTCACGCATCCGCACCGACAGGACACGGAGCGCCAAGATGCGATCCACGGTGGACTTATTTGGAGTAAAACCAGACTGTTCGAGAAGCGGACGACGAATCCTATCCAGGATGGTCCTAGCAAAGACTTTCCCAGGTACTGACAGAAGTGTAATCCCTGGAGTTATTGCAGTCCCGAGCATCACTCTTCCCTTTCCAGATAGGGACCATAAGCCCTCTTTCCAGTCAGCTGGGATGACACTGGAGCTCCGAACAGATCAGATGAGACCATGCAGCGACTCCGGGACAGCTTGACCACCAGCCTATAGCATCTGCGGATGTATGCCACAAACCTCAGGAGCCTTGCCAACTTTCAACTACTCCAATGCCTCTCGAGTCTCCTCGATAGCAGGCATGTCGCAATCTACAGGTGGTTCAGCCACCAGCGGAGCAACACCATCCATCCGAATTTCCACGCTTGGTGGGCCAGCTTTGTACAAGTCCTGAAAGAACCCACCAATGGTCAAGTGAAGATGTATTTACTTTCGGCATTTTTCTATTTGGTATATTAAAGAGTCAAACCCTCAGACTGAATTTCAGCCGATACGAGTGTGAAAATCGTGCACAACCTGCTGTTGCAAAATGCGCCTTGTGAGTTCACAAGGAAACCGCGCGAACCTATGTAACACAAAGTCAATGCGAAACATCATACATGTAATGTTTGAAACCTTATAACGAATGAACCATGAATGGGATCTGAATGGAAACTGACAGAATTGTTCACAGAATAAAACAGTATGGTCCAGAGGTAATTTTAAATAACTCAGCAATGTAACATGCTAGAGTCTTCAAATGTGGGGTGTGGGGTTTTCACGTGCCCTCTTTCCACCTATGCTAGTTTAAAGAAAATCCGTTACATGACCTATGGCATTTAATGACTTATGTTGAGGCTTTGGGATGATTTTTAACGTTTTTGTCAAGTACAAATGCACACACGGTATTCACCTTTGCTTGCTAACCGTTCCGTTCTTTCATCAGACGACATCGAAACTCGTGATCTCTACAAATACACGATTCCGGCGAGGCTCCCCCACCCGACGCTGGCGGCTATCGGGCTATTCCCTCCCGATTCCGGTCTCACCCCGATCGCTGAGGCGCAGTCACGTTTCGCGGTCATGGTATTCCAGGGAAAGATCAAACTTCCATCTGCCGAAAAGATGAAGGAAGGGGTTGACAAGACAGCCAAGGAACTCTGCGAGAGATACGGCCGGCCGAAACTGTTCGTAAGTTTTTGATGATATTATTGGTTTCGTAGATTGGTTCGAGGAATCACGAGGAGGCCTACTAAAAAAGGCAATATCGAATGGAAGCAACTGGTCGTTTGAACGACGTTTTGACGGAAAACAGCCTCGATATCGATACGGTATTGTCACTTTGATAAGCCAATGCAAAATTCGTTCTGATATATCGCGAAATATCACGCAAAAAATGCATAAGAAATTAACAGCGTTCAATTAAAGTTATCAACATTATAATGGGGAAATAGATGTCATCAACCGATTGGGCAGAACTGGGGTGTGAGATTACATGCACCAGTAACCTAGACACTCAGCCGTGAGATCACATGAGCAGGAGGCACCTATATAGCTGCCTCCACCCGTCGCTTCCAACTCTCCCCCTCCCTACTGCCTACCCAGGGCAAGCGACTTGGCCTGGGTCTGACCTATCTCACCCAACTCCTCGTGCGCGCCAGCGATGGGCTATGAGACCATTCCAGAGGCGGCTAGCTCCAGTCCACTGAGTACTGTGATGAAGGAGCGCACATTAAATCTGACTTTCTACTCGATACAACTGTATGTGCCAGTAGTTGCTGCGTCAATGAATTTTGGCTGCTGGTGCGTTCCAGTCCATTCAATCGGCCGTGGTGACTATCTAGTGTAAGCACTGGGGAAGGAAACTTGTGTCCAGGTAGCACTGGTCCCGTCGGCTGGACATCAACAGCAGGCAGGCTAGGGCCGAGGTGTTGCGGAGATAAGCCCCGCAGCTGAGAGCCTCATGCCTGCAGCGTATCCCCCTACTCTCTAAGAACGAGGGAGTGAATCTCACTCCACTGGAGTGATCACTCAGCGCACTCCGGAATAAGAGTGGAATTTTGCCTGATTGGAGAGAATCTTTACTCTCAAGTGATATTCACTCTAATGGAGTGTTAATTCATATTCGCTCCGATGGTGGTAAATTTCACCCTTTTGTTTTTTAAGAGTGTAACTCTTCTCTTCCTACGATTATTTCCTTTCCAAAACAACAGGTTCCGGGCATAGACCTGGCAGACGACCTAGCGAAAGAGATCGGGTGCTACCCGAGTCTGAAGAGGCTCCTCTTGCGTGACCCGATGCTTGCCCTCCAGGTATTCCTGACCCCGGTGACGCCCTTCTCCTACCGACTCCTGGGACCATACCCTTGGCCCGGTGCGAGGCACGCTATCATGACCTGCGGGGATGCGTGCTTCTCTGGGATAGAGGGTCACACAACACCCAGTCGTCGCTCCAAGGGAAGAGGAGGGTCCTCGTGGTTCCTCCGCTCCGCCATCGTCGTGGCGTTGGTGTCGTTGATCATCGCCGTGGTGCTCAATTATTGCAAATACTAACTCGCAGGATATCGCGTGGTTGATGGACTTTGCATTGTTGTGTTATCCTGTTCACAAATATAGTGATAGTAGAAACGAAACAAAAAGTCGTTCGACTCCGCGGTGCTTATGGCTCTGTACTGAGATGCGATAACGTCCCGATATTTCGATTTAAAGGGCGTGGTGGCCTAATTGGTTAAGGTGTTGGGCAACTCGGTATACCAGTCACCAAATAATGACGTGATATCGCATGATTGAAATAATATATTAACATGCAGCCTATGATCACCTGGCGCAACAATTCGTTCAGCTGAGGCCATCCAGATTACTGAATGAGATGCAACAATCTCATCCGAATCACAAGGCAAGTCGTTACCGATACTTAATTCAGTGCGACTACATAGTTTTTCGGGCTTCATCGGTATTTGTAGCATTTGATGCTTTCGTATTAATTTCTTTAGTAGGCCTAATTAGATGTATATTTTTTGCTACAAATGGTAGGCTCTTCCCGCTCAATTTCACAAATGTAGAGCATGTGATTGAAACCAATAAATAAAGAGGTTTGAGTAATGCAGGATATTATTTTGCATCATGAAAGAGAAACACTTCCGCAGAGGTCATGGGTTTCTATGATTGTTTTCCATACTTCACTATACAGATGAGTTAGTTGATCATTATTTTGTGTCATTGCCTTTTGTCCTTATAGCATACCAAACAAACATACTTAGTCAGGGTTTAGTACACATGATATAAAATTAGGACCTTTGCCTATATTTTCACAAACCGTTTTCTATAAAACGTACTTTCGCAGTCTGCTATGAATTAAGTATCTCATGATATCACGCGAATGGAATTTTACTGAAATATTACCAATGTATGAAAGAGAGCTACATATACGCTACACGGGTCTTAGTCTTCTGTTTTTGAACCATACCTAAACTATTTATGTATTTCAAAACATCATGGTACATTGCACGCTATCTTTTCCTGCACCAGTGACTGCACTACTGCAGTATGTTGATTTGATTCGAATGCTTCGGGTTCAGGCAGCAAATTAGGGCTCATGAAGGTTATTCTGATCGTGGATGAGCACCGGCGATAACTCGCCTTCTCGTCTCGACTAGTGCTCAGATGAGATCGAGGTAGTGGTGTAACTCATCACAACCTGCTCCCGGGACCGCCATTTACGTCCTCATTCGATGGACGACGTTGTTGTCTCTCGCACACACACACACACACACACACACACACACACACACACAGGGGTTCAGGTCTGCCTGGAGGGCACCAAGTGTCAGCCACTCTCATTTGACGTTTCCAGGCATGTGCGTTCGGCAGCATGCCTGACCCATCCCACTAACTCCTAATGTACACGCGAAGCTCCGCAAAAAATGGCATACGAGGCCGGTCTAATCCTAGGATCCCGTGCAAACAGGAAATGATGGATAGGATTGTCCGCCAGTGTGTGTGTTTTATAGGCCAAAAGTAGCGCAAATGACCCACGTGAATCAGGCGAAAGACCCCCACCATCCCCGTCTGATCGAGCACCCAGACGTTAACACGCGGACCTGTCAGCGGTAACCAAGGAAGTGAGGTGGTCCTTGACGCACTCAGCCTTTAATATCATTATGCTATCCAGACCTACGTATACTTCCGACAGAGCTGCAATAATAATGCCAAGCCTCCCGAATTCCCGTGATAAGACAGGTAGATAAACATCATCATGAAGCGGGAGAATGTCCCACCTCACCTGTGATCAAACTGATGCGACTGGAGTTGAGATGTGGACGGCACCTTGACACGAGCAACACAGTACCCATCCATGAGAACACGTGATCGTCGAGGTCTTCTCCCTGTCCTGGAACGAGGTTCCTGAAGGTATTTCAGGATTCCGTTCGGCGACGGGGCTACGCTCTAAAGTATGCGTCCTCGCGGTAAAATCTAAATTGTCCTCACACCTTTCTTCTCTATTTTAGTAGTCTGGACAAACAGCTAACCGTGTGCCAGAAGAAAGGTTGAGGCAATACAAGTGAAACAGTATACCACAAGCTATAAACAATCACCCGTTCATTAGGTTATATGGAGAGCCCGGCATAAGGAACTACCGCTACCTTTTGGTGATTAACGGAACTCTACGATCGTACCGCTGGCGTTCAGAGGCACGCCTCTCTTCCGATCTCTTTTGGGAATGAATTCCGATTAGGTTTAATGATTCCGTAAAGTACCCAACGCTTCGGCGCGTAGTTTGACTTCAGTTGCCAAGATCATGTCTTGCCTCTCGCGGAAAATGATCGGATTTTGTTATAAACAACGAGGTTCCTAAAGGTATTTCAGGATTCCGTTGGGCGACGGGGCTACGCTCTGGAGTATGCGTCCTTGCAGTGAAATCTAAATTGTCCTCACATCTTTATTCTCTATTCTAGTAGTCGGGACCTTTTGACAAACAGCTAACCGTGTGCCCGAAGAGAAGTTGAGGCAATACAAGTGAAACAGTATACCACAAGCTACAAATAATCACCCGTTCATTAAGTTATATGGACAGCCCGGCAGAAGGAACTACCGCTACCTTTTGGTGATTAACGGAACTCTACGATCGTGCCCCTGGCGTTTAGAGGCACGCCTCTCTCCCAATCTCTTTTGGAAATGAATTCCGATTAGGTTTGATGATTCCGCAAAGTACCCAACGCTTCGGCGCGTAGTTTGTCTTCAGTTGCCAAGATCAGGTCTTGCCTCTCGCGGAAAATGATCGGATTTTGTTATAAACACCGTCAAATGTAATGACATTGTTGGCAGTATTATAGTCGTCATTGTAACTTAGGTAAGATATATGCTGTGATAGATCGGGAGGTGAATTAGCCTTCTCATAGTCGCGGACATCCCCGGTGCAATACAAAATGATGAAGTAGGCCACAAATCACCTGTCATTTGATAGTTTGACCAATGATCGATCGTACCTATCAGGCCTGCTCTTTTTATTAGCGTCTGTGCTGGGTGCTCCTGTTTCAACGCAAGCTGCTTTTCATCAGACTGACATAAAAGTAGCTAAAAGTCGAAAGATGGGAGAACACATGACCAATAACTCTGTACATTGCATGGATACGCGAAACTATCATTGCGTTTTTCAACAGTTGACTGATGCACGAGAGATGCATTTTATGTCGTTTTCTCACGGATAGACACATTGGAGTTTATCTTTCTCGTATTTAGCTACATACGGTATATAGAGAAATACTAGGTAAGGGAGATATTGCACAGTGTTACACTGTATATCAAATCTGCCACGATCAGGCTACTTTCGCGAATTGTCTGTTAGAGCGTCCCGTCGCTCAATCTTTTCAATCGCTGTCTCCGGTAATGAAGTCTGTATTATCGTTACTAACAACTGATAACAAACTCGGAAGCTGCACTGTCTACCTGAGAGTCAGTCTCGAACTGTACGATAAGAAGTTCAAAATTGTATTCCTTCGAATTCTCTGCGTGGTCCTGATTCTATCGATAAATGTGTCGCCGCCATCGATGGCAGAGCTTAGATCCAATGGGCAATGTGTTCCGCAACGGAGAAAGCACGTTGTCCATATGCTTGCGTCCTTGTAGCCAGAACTTGAAGAAGATGTTGGGTGCTTGATCTGAGAGACTTGGGTGAACCAGATCGGACAGGTAGGTCGGAGCCAGGTCTGCACGAATCTTGAAAACGATCAGCAGGACTTCGAATTCGATCCGCTGTTTAACAGGAAGCCAGTGTAGGTTGTGGATAGTTGGGGTGATATCTTCGCATTCCTTGGATAGGGTGACCAATCGAGCAGCCGAATTTTGAATGCGAAGAATGCGGAGCTAAGGTTGATGAGAAGGCTATTGCAGCTGTCTAGGCGAGATGTAACAAATGCGTGAATGAGTGTGTCCGTGGTTCTTCGATCCAGGTATTTACGGATGCTATTGACTTTCTTCAACGCGAAGGAGGCACATGCGGAGTCAGGGACATATGGGAGTATATAGGATAACCCCAGTGTGTCCCTGGCGGAGACGGACGGGATGCTTCACTCCACGTGGGCGATACGGAGTACGAGCAGGGGGTCACGCCGGCCAGTTCAACGAGTGCAGCCGGCGCAATATATGTGAGATGGGGACGTGAGGACTATCCAAACTCCTCAGTCCTCGTCTATAGTAGCGTAGCTGGAGGGGCTCATTAGACCCACTTGGGAAGTGGCTCCAACTACATGTGTATGATCTGATGCATATATATCCCGACCCGATTGCCGGTTCTAGTGAGCAGGAGAGGGGTTATCTCTACGGTTCGGAGTACCAGACCAACACGTTCGCACAATGGAGCTGCTTATACCAGGTTGACGTTCCATGCGCAGTCTGCTTGGTGAGGCGAGGAATGTCTGTCCAGGAAGTGGCTGGATAACAGAATAGTTAGGGATACTTGGTCTAGGAAAGGCACGATTCAAGGTCGCACAGAATTCGTCTACATTGACAGGAATCCACAGGCCGTCCCTAGTCTGTTCATAACTCTAATGGAGTGTTGTTCTTCGCCGTTGAAAGTCGATGCGGATCCAGTGGCCTCGGACTCCCATGCGCGGTGTGAACTATGTAGGCCTGGATATAATTTATTGACCTGCTGGACATTGGTCGCGTTCAGATGTTAACAGGCGCTTGCCCCACTTTCAGTTGTATCGGAAAACATACCCCTATAGAAGCCCAGATCCTAATTTTTTGCGTGCCCAGTTGGGTGGTTTTGGCGTGAGTGCATTGTGTCGACATTATGAGATGTACTTTTTTTGGGAAAGCGGCGCTCATCGGCCAAGAGGACACATAACTTCTCATCGATGCATAGATTGTACTGACCTGACTGCCTGACCTGCGCAAGCAGGTGTTGGACTGCTTGACAATGCGCCACTTAATATAGAAGAGCGCCCCTTGCGTTTGAGCTCCCATAGGTTGATAAGGTCACATACCACCATTAGACTGATGTTCCTCCGCCAGCATTAGTAACCCCTACAAAGAATAGCCCCTGAAATTACATCGGAACCCAATTAGAGTAATCTCCGGATCCTTGCCGGGTCCAATGATGCCTGGAGTGAACAGGCCACGTTCAAAAGTACCATATGTGTCAGTTTTAGATAGTGTGGACGAATTTTGACCATTTTGTAGATTGAGACTCCGAGATGGGGAAAACTGATTTTCCGACCGGCAGCACCGATCGGAAATAACCGAAAAGAACGCCGGTAACCTTATCGAAAAAACGGTCAAGGTACAGTAAATTGAAAGTGCCATGACAGGTGTGAATGTCAGCTTGAAAATGACATGTGGTTCATCCCTGGCGCAAACTTCTGTCGGATCCAGCAGCTCGTGGAAGGGAGTCAATTTAGTGTGTAAGGTAATGGGCCGTCTAATGACGGTATGTCACCTGCAGCCCAGTTTTGAGGAAAATTATTTGACACTTGGGGTGATTCGTGAGTAAATGTACTTGATATGGTGCTGGGTGTACACAGATATGGTAAATTGTTAATTTCTGGTTTCCGGGTGGGATTTTTGGGGCAGAACATGCATTTTTCAGACAAAAATGTGTGAATTACACGATCGGAGGGGCTGTGCCCTGGCTTGGTTGCAATTTTCGCATGGGATGTTCATTACAGGCTCCTGTACAAATTGATACGCTGGTGACCAAATCATAACAGAACATATGTATACATACAGTAGCCCAGGCTAGTCAAAATTCGGACGTACACGTACACAGCATATCGAAACATTGTTTGTAACAGTATATGGGTACGATAGCCTATACACAGTACTCTGTGATATGTTTGAGTGTCCGAGCGTGGATGATATCAAGACGATTGTCAATGATGAGAGGAGATATAACATGTGATCTCGAGTAACCTTTATTACGGTGCTTTAGGTTATACAGCTGAGATGGAAGAGGGCGATGAAAGCATGTGATCGTTATATATACTAAACACATAACACTGATAATGCTACGCATATAAAGTAGTGCCAAATCATCAATAGGCATATGACATCCCCCTTCCTTTAGGAAGAACAAAATGAGTAATGGTTCTTCATTCGAGACCTCTTACAATAATCATACAAAGTTACTATAACTCTTGCGAAAACGTTGATAAAAGCAAACATGCATATTGAGCATACCTCTCAATTACTGCACTATAACATGTCAACATGACATTTATCCAGACAAGGAGACTGGCAGCATCACAAGTCTAGAATGGCTGGGGGCTTTGTATGTCGGCCTGATCTAGTCTGTTGTGATGCCTGTGTCTGCTTATATGTATAGGAAGTGTTGTCTTTTTCCTTGTCTGTAGTGTCTCTATTTGGTAATGTCGTCAGAGTGTCTGGTGTGTCAATGTCAATGAAATCTGGTGTTGGAACAACCTGTACCAGTTGCTCTTGGTCCTCCTTAAGGTGTCGCCTGTTTCGACGCAAGGTGTTGCCGGACTCTGTGGTGATGTTGTACGAACGGGGTTCGCTCCGGACATCCTTGACTACTGCGGGATGCCATCTTTTCTTCCGCGCCTGGTCTTGGACATACACCTGTTGTCCTGGTATCAGGGGTGGTTGCTCTCTGGCAGTCTTGTCAAACTGCGTTTTCTGAGTTGCTTGACGGTTCATCAGTTGCGATGTGATCTGGTCCCTCTCAGGGTTGTGATTCTGGATGCGGGTTGGTAAGTTCGAACGGATCTTCCTGTTAAAGAGTAGTTCTGCAGGTGATGGAATTACATTGTCCACCGGAGTGGTTCTCAGGCTCAGGAGTGCCAAATACACATCTCCTCCCTCTTGCATGACTTTAGCAACAATGTTCTTTATTGTCTGCACAAACCTTTCAGCCATTCCATTCGATTGTGGATATGTAGGGCTACTTGTGACATGCTGAAAGCTCCATGTGTCAGCAAATGCTCTAAATTGCTGGCTACTGTACTGACTACCATTGTCACTGATAACCTTGTGTGGGATTCCATGTTCAGAGAAGATCTGTTTTAGGAATGTGATGGTCGTGTTGCTAGTAGAATCTCCCTTAGGTAGGCGTCTGATGATGGGATATTTGGAGTAATAGTCAACAACTAGAAGGTAATCCTCTCCATGAAGTGTGAAAATGTCCGTTCCTACAGTCTGCCATGGGCCACTGGGGATCTCGTGTTGTTCAAGTGGTTCCTTGGTTTGTGACTTCCCATGCTCTTGGCAGAGTGTACAAGACTTTATCAGTTCCTCAATGTCCTTGTTGATGTTATGCCAAAAGACTGATGCCTTGGCTCGCAACTGACATTTGGTGATTCCCAGATGGGCATTGTGAATAGTTTCGAGGATTTCAGGCTGGTCCATCTTTGGTATGATAATCCTATCACCCTTAATCAGGAGTGCATCATCTATGGTCAGTTCGTCTCGGTATGCCCAGTACTTTCTCAATGGCTGAGGTACTTGGCGCATTTTCTCAGGCCAGCCACTGAGAATGATTCCCGTCAGTGCTCTTAGCTCAGCGTCATCCTTCGTGTTTTGCCTTAGCTTGTTCAGACGCGATTCTGAGAAGTAGGCATAGTTGACCTTGACTGTTTCGGTATCGTCTGCTCCGATTGGGACAGGGTTGAGACGCGACATGGCATCGGCTAGATGTAGCTCTCGACCTGGCTTGTACTGGATATGTACGTCATAGCTCTGTAGACGCAGTAGCATTCTCTGCAATCTAGCTGGTGCTGCGTTGAGGTTCTTGAGCTGGATCATCTCTAATGGTTTGTGGTCTGAGTGTACTGTGAACGACTTGCCATACACGTGAGTGTGGTATCTTTCACAGGCGAATACTACTGCGAGCATCTCGCGTTCTATGTTCGCGTATCGTTTCTCAGTGTCACTCAGAGCTCTGGAGGCGAACGCGATTGGTCGTCCTTCTTGCAAGAGTGCAGCGCCTAGGCCTTTGAGTGATGCATCAACTTGCAGGATTGTAGCCTTGTTGGGGTCAAAGTAGGCCAGTGTTGTCTCTTGACAGATGAGCCTCTTGATCTGCTCAAATGATTTCTGATGAGCAGGAGTCCAGTCGAAGATGACATCCTTCTTGATGAGTTCTCTCAGCAGTGCCGTGTGCGTTGACAGATTCGGGACGAACGGCGCCATATAGGTTGCTATGCCGAGGAACTCCTGGACTTGCTTGCTGTTCTGAGGTGCTGTTAGAACCTGGATTGCCTCGATCTTCTTTGGATCTGGCCGGACACCTTCTTCTGAGTAGTGTAACCCGAAGAAAGTGATGCTGCTCCGCTTTATCTCACACTTGGTAGGGTTGAAAACCAGTCCATGCTCTTGTGCCACCGTCATCAGTCTGTGTAGGTTCATGTCATGCTCTTCTTCAGTAGAGCCGAAGACTGCAACGTCGTCTGCAATTCCAGTGGTGCCTGGACATTGCTCGAGGATCTGATCCATGCGTTGTTGGAACACATCCTGGCTCACACATAAGCCAAATGGAAGGCGGAGGAACCTGTAGCGTCCAAAGGGACTGTTGAATGTGGTAAGATAGCTTGATTCCTCGTCCAGGGGAATAGACCAGTATCCGTGTCGTGCGTCCATTTTTGAGAAGAATCTGCTTCCAGCAAATTTATGTGTAATCTCTTCCAGTGTGGGAGTATGGTGGTAGGTGCGTGCTATGGCCTTGTTTAAATCTTTTGGATCCAAGCATATTCTCCATGCACCATTGGGCTTTGGTGCATAGACCAGGCTAGAGACCCAGCTTGTTGGCTCAATTACCGGTGTGATAACTGACATGTCTACCATTTCCTGTAACTCCTTCTTGATGTCTGATTGTATGTGAATTGGACACTTGCGTGCCGCGTGTACGACAGGTGGGACATCTTTGTCTATGGTAATGTGGTATGGGTGTTTGAATTTGCCGATTCCCTCAAAACGATCAGGGTACATTTTGACAAGATCTTCGACGCTGTGGATACTGCTGATTTTCACTCCACAATGTAAGGTCAGCAACCCCAGTTTTAGAGACATGGGTAATCCCAGAATTGTTGACCCCTCCACGTTGGCTATGTAGAAGTCTACATTCGATGTCTTGCCATCAAAACCACACATCATCGTGGTCTTGCCAAAATGTGGAATGACAGTGTTGTTGTATGCTATGATCCTTGTTTTGGTCTCAGTAGTTGTGTTTGGTAGTGGTCTGCCATTGCTGTCCACCCTGTCTGGATACATACTCTTGAAAATTCGCATAGGCAAAATGTTACCTTGTGCACCTGTGTCTACTTTTGCTTTCAACACGGCTTCCCTTTTGCCTACTTTTATGTTCAGATCGGCAAATACCTCATCTTTGTTTGATACATTTGTTTGTTCGAGGTTGTGTATGTAAAGTGTTTCAAACCTTAACTCTTGTTCAGTGTCACTTGTGTCTCCCTCTTGAGACAATGTGTTGACTTTTCTATCAGCACCATGCGCTTTTGACTCAGGGCGTGTTTTGTTTCTACCCGGATTGGTTTGACTTTGAGATTGCCCTTTGTCCATTTTTTTCTTTCGGCATTGTGACTCCCAGTGGTTAGGTTTGCTACAATAATCACAGGTGGTGCCCACAGCTGGACATTTGTCTTTGTGCGGATACCCATAACCACAACGTCCACACTTGGCACTGTTCCCTGTACTACTCTGAGCACCACGGGGTTGTGTTTTGTCTTTGTGCCTGAATCTGTTAGCATCTACGCCGATTTGTGTGTTTGAGCTCTCTAGAGCAGCCATGTTAGCCTTTGTAGCCTCATACGTGCGTGCGACGTCTATCGCTCTATCTAACGTTAACTTGTCATCCATACTCAGAAGTTTTTCTTGTATTTTACTGTGGGCAGTGCCCTGGATTATTTGTTCTATGAGGCGTTCCTTCAACTCATCTGGACTGAACTTACATTTTTGTGCTTGTATACGGCACCTGGCAATGAAGTCGTCTACATTTTCGTTTGGATTTTGTCGGAACTTCTGTAGTTGGAACCGACCCAACCGACTGTTTGTTTTCGGTTGGAAGTGTTTCTCAAATCTCTGATAGATTTCTTTTGGGTTTGATTTCTGTTCTTCAGTCAAATCCCAAGTTTGGCTGATGTTTATCCCTTCTTTTCCGAGCCACAAGAGTAGGTATGTGGCTTTCTCCTTGGCGCTTTTTGCTGCCAGAGGACCGGAACATACCAGTTCCGTATATTTTTTGAAATTTTGGAACTCGGTTGGTAAGTCTGACGCTGACCAGTTGAAGGATGGTGGTGTTATACCCGTTAATTCACTCATGATTATGCAGGTTCATACGTTACAAGATACGTTTGCAATGCGATGGTATGTTTAGACTAGGGCCTGTGTATGGCCACAATCGAAAACAGTTAGGCCTATACTGATGATATTGATAGGCTAACGTTACCAGCATAACACAGCATAGGCTACTTTACGGCCTATCCAACTCAAACTGACAATGACACAGTGATACTGAGTCTAACTAAAGGCTGTGTGCATAAACAAACAATGTAACTCACCAATCTGTAGGTGCGTACGAATGGCATGTGAATATAACCAGTCTCAAAATAATTTCCACGATAATATTGAATTAAATTTGAGTCCACAGCACTTATCTCTGCTTAACGTCCTTGTGCTGTTTCAGTTGATCTAGTTATCTGCTATTGTTCAACTGGCTGCAATGCGTACACAGAAATTCGTAGTAATCCCAGATCCAGGTCAGTCGACGTCACAGCTCTGCGTTCTGTTGTTTCCAGCCGATCCGAGTGTAGGAAAATGGTCAGTCTCCACAAATGAGCATGTACTTCTAGTGCTGCGTGATGGCACACGTTGTCGTCCCATGGGCAAGTTCCCGTGTAGAGTACACCTCGATGTCGTTGACCCGACGAGAGTTGATTTCCCCCAAGTTGATATTTCGTATGAATCCAATGTTCAGACGGACAGTAGTAGTTCCATAGGATATTCCTCCCATGAATAATGATAGTTTTCTCCGTTTCCCAATTCGTATTCGTTCAGGAATGGGCGAGATAACACGGTAGTTTCACTGCCGTGTTACTGTTTCGAGCAGTAGGCACAGTGCATATGGCTAATGGCTTCGCCCGGCTGCTCCATCTCAGCTGTAGTATGTCTCATTTGTTGTCGCAAAAACGATGTTATCTGATCTGAACCTATCTGTAGCATAGGCGTAGGAAGAAGGGGGGTTGTGGGGGAGCCAGCCCTCATACTCAAAATGTGTAGGGTTGAAGCATCATTCAGCCCCCTAGTTGTCAAGTCAGAGAACCCCTTTTTATTTCTCATTGAAGGATAGAGCATATTCCCGCTTTCTTTGTTGCATAGAATGGGTGTTTACGTGTGCACCAGGTTGCACCTAGAGCCACCTAAAAATGACAAGGGTTGAGTGACAGCCTAGGCTTGACTGTTGGACCTCTCCTCTACACCACATTGAACTGAGACCACATAGACGTGCAAGCATTTTCCGAAGTGTTGAGTGACATTCCCCTTAAATGCCCAGGTCAAATATCAATCCCCATCCCCCATTCAAAAATACCATTTGTATCTAAACTTGTCTTCGGGGGAGGGAAAATATGAATATCATTTATCGCACAAAATCGCATCTAGACTGAGAAAATACAAATTCCACATCGAAGTGCTTAGGTGTGCTACATTGCACCAGATTGCACCTAAAATGAACAAATTTCCCACTGGGGAGCAGGACCCCCCCTATGGCCCATATACGGTACCGCCGGTACCTTTTTCTTGGTAATTCATCAACACTCTTCCCCAACCTAATCACCTAATGGAACTTCCTGCTCGATCTGTACTCTTTGGCAGAAAAAAATCAGCACCAAATTGCATATGGACTTGATGGAAATTATTTCCAAAACGAGGTGGCTGTCCAGACGTGCGACATTTCAACAGAGTGCATCTGAAAATGCTAAAGTTCCCCGCATGTCAGTAATAAGTCTCAGCCATCCCCTCCCCTCTCGCTGAAAAATACCTTCCTACGCCCGTGATCTGAATTGCATGTTCGCCAAATATAACTACAGCTTGCGACTATAATATGCGAAGGCGTATATATCAAATACAGGGCAAACATTCAAT
>JAODTT010015565.1:0-10645 GCA_025400115.1 Pentamera pediparva
TGTCGATGTGGGGACATTTTTTGGGAAGGAATTGGGGAATCGTGACAAAAATGATGGCCTCCTAACGCGATAACTCAACTCCACCTGGATGGACCAGGGTCAAACTTGGCATGTGGGTTCCCCATGATGCGTACATGATTCATGTTGCGTTGGTGTCAGGTCAAAGGTCATCTAAGGTCAACAGAGGCCAAAGTCCGAAAAATCCTCTAAACACGATTAGTTCTCAATGCTTGGTCTGATCAGCCTGAAATTTGGTTTGTAGCTTTCTCATGTGTCGACCGGTCATTCTGGGGGGGAAATTGGTGAATTTTTGACATTATTTGCTAATTTTGGCTTGTTACAACAATAGCTCGACTCCATCTGGATGGATCAAGATCAAACTTGGTATGTAGGTTCCCCGTAATGAGTACATTATTTATATTGTTCCGGAGTTTCCGAGGTCATCCGAGGTCGAAACAGGTAGAAGTAACACAATTCTTGTGAACATAATTTTTTGAATCCTCATGGTTCAGCCTTTTTCCTCCATGAGAGTTATTGCAGGTGTGATTGTTCGCGTCGTTGTACTTACCAGTTTTCTTTCCTTGAAAGGGACACGACACGACTGCATCAGCAACCTCATTCGCTCTCTACCTACTAGCGAGACACCCGGATATCCAAAGGAAGGTTCATGAGGAATTAGACCGCGTATTCGGTGAGTGGGTACAGCAGCAACAAATGGAGGAACATACCAACATATGAGCTCCTTTTGTCCAAGTATGGCCGACTTATCATGTTCACAAGCTGAGATCAGCCAAAATATCCACTGTTCCTGTTTTTCACTAAAACTAATCTCCGACCGAACTAAAAAGTTAACAGTGAGACCATTGCAATAAGAATGACATTATGATTCATTTAGATCAGGAGAAGAATTGACATCTTTGACTTCAGATGACTTCTTACATAGTGCGACATAAGTATTGATGAAACAGAACCCTTTGTCAGAGTTTGCACAATAAAACTGCCCCGAATTTCATTTTTTCCATCCTCTAAAACTTGTTTGATGAAACAAAACCATATTTCTACCGAAGCCAAAGAGGCCTGTCCATAGGAAAAGTTACACACTAAAGCTCAACATGACTAGAATACACATTGTAATTCACGTATCGTGTTTACAGATGCTAGCCCAAAATAGGGATCATGCACTCATCATAGAAAACGGGAGGACTCTGCATGAGCCTCGTCCACCAAGAATATTAAACGGTCTTTCATCGTACTCCGTATCAGGGGCGGGTCCGCGCCAGGATTACACAGAGGCCCGACGGTTCCCCAACGGAGAGTTCAGCATTCTCGCGCCCTGGCGTGTATCTCTCACAACCCCTTTTTCGAAGAACTACATCTTCCATGTTTCAATTCTACTCGCCAGATTTGTATGCTTGTGAATTGATCTGATCAGATCGAAATTGAGTGTGAAGCTTCCTCATGGGGGTACAGGAACCCCGATGATTTTGGTAAAGATAAGAAAATTTTAGGTGAAGAATTGAAAATGTTGTTATTATTAAAAGGTGAAATACAATCACCCTTACAATAATGGAACAGTCCTACATATGCATAATAGGGTGAAGCTTGTTGACATAGTAATATACAGTTTCCATGCAATGATGGAACGGTCCTACATGGAGAAATTGAGCTCATTGTCAATGTAATATTAAATTACCCATGCAATAATCGAATGGTCCTTCATGAAGGAGTGGAACCTATTTTGATAGGGTTAACAGATTGATAGAATATAGAGAGAAGAGGGCTGAGAGATAATAAACCCTCATTACTTCTGCAATTAAATTAAATTAAATGAAGATGCCTTATAAGCATGTAGCGTTTTAAGTAATGAGTTGAAATGTTCACAGGTCACTAGTTAACTGGTATTTATGTTCCCCATTTCGAGAGCATGAACCCCATCGAGGTCCAGGATGACTGAATGGTAAAAAAAATGATGGATATCATTCATGCTCAGTATTGTGTGCTACCCATTCCATTATAATTGTTGTTTCATGTCAAGTCTAAAAGTTAGTAGATTTTGGATGAGTGTGTGCATGTATTTATGTGATGCCTAGCCTGTAAACATGATAACAGGTTCACGCAGGAGTGGATGAAGTCCATACTTGGTATGGATGTTCCCCATGATCAGTACATGATCCCTATTGTTTTGGGGTCAGGTCAGAGGCCATCTGAGGTGAACGAAGGAAAGTCTGAAATCATTGTAAACACAAGTCCAGTTCCTCGGAGTCCTACCCGGACTCTGGGAAGTCTAGCACTCGTCTCAGGTTGTGGGTACTTTCTAGTATTGCTGTCTTATTAGGGAGAGGGTTCAGTGTTGTCCTGGAATGTCGTCCAGACACTTTTCGAAGCTGTTGGATGTTGCCCCGAGTGCTCCAATCACTACTGGCACCACCTTCACCCTGACATCCCACATTCGCTGCACAGAAAACATAAGTTAGTCAAAATCAAGAAGTTAGCCAAGCTAGGTTGATTAACATTAGGGGGTAGATCCTTTACTGTGAGAGCTTGGCTAACATAGCCCATAGATAGACTAACCTTTGAGCAAGAACATGGCTAGACTAACCACAATTATACGATAGACTACCTTTGTGCAGAGCGGTTCTGGCAGCGGAGATGGAGTGACGTATGCCTGACTAACCTTTGACTAACATTTGACTAACTTTTGACGAACCTGGTGTGATATTACAATTAGGCGCGAAAAGCAAACAATCCCTGCATGTGATATACTCGTGACAGAACCGAGCTAGGGTCCGCATTGAAACATTGACAGAATTACCAGCATTAGGATATTCATACAATTATTTTCGCTTGCCTCTAACAACATCAATGACCTTTAGCGACAAATCAGGCGAGGCTCTAATAAATTGAAAACTGAAGCGTGCAAATGTGTTTTTTCTTTATCTACAACTGGATTCTGTCATAATGGTTTTACCATTTGTAAACACACTGGTAGCCTACATTGTTCAATGAGCTTCGTAACCTTTCCAGCAGCGCAGAGTCATATTCAAACAGGTTGTCGTCGGTTGCAGTAGTAGCCTAGTCGTAACTAAGTTGTAGGCCTACTGTTCATTGGTTCACGTTTAACGCCTTGTTTTCTTTTTCAGGTCGCTGTTTTTCTTTGATACTGGACATTTCCTCGAATCGGAGGGTTGATTTGGTTGTTGATAATAGAGCGATTCCTGTTCAGTAATCAATCAATGTAGGCTGCGTTTCATGTATTATTTCAGCTAGGCTACACTAATTGATATGGTCACTCTGTGTTCACGTTTCCGTCATTCCGTTTAGGCTACAAGCAATTTCAAGCGCATCCTGTCTATATGAATCAACGTTACCAACTTGATTTCATCTGTCGCTGCTACCGTATTATTATATCTGTCATGTATAGTGTTTAGGTGTATGGAGAAGATATATAACAACCCAGCAGTCTACATGGGATGGTATCGGATACTACTCAGTCAAAAGTTAGCCAAGCAGATTAGTCAAGCTACCCGGGCTAACATGTTAATCAAAGGTTAGCCGAAAGAGGCACCAGATAGACCAACGTAAAACTTAGTCATAACTTAGTCCATCACTGGTATAGGTTAGCCCAGCTAGCTGGACAAACTGGATCGACTAACCATAAATTATTCCAGCCAGTTAGACTAACTCGCTTGGCTAACGGTAGGTTAGCCTAGCAAGACAGACTAACAGACTAACGTAATGTTAGTCAAAGTTTACTCAAAGGAGGCACCAGATAAACTAACCTTCCTTAGTCTAGCGACCAATTTATTCTTTCAGTGCATGTACTCCGAGTCGGAGATGCTGGCATTTGTCGATCTTTTCCCTCTCCTTTTCGACAATGTTTGTGTCTTTGGGGATTGCTACATCTATGAGTTTAGCTTCACCCATATCCTCGTTGACGATCACGATGTCACGTCGTCTTTCTCGTATTACCATATCAGTCCGGATCTGGAAGTCCCATAGAATATTGGTGTTTTCATTCTCCTCCACCGGTTTTTGGTTTGTGGAGCCATGTGTTTGATTGTTCTGTGGGAATGTCGTCGTATTTACATATCCCGTGGTGGATGGCAGCTGCCACGTTGTCATGTCGATCTCAGGGCATGCAGTGCCACGGTCTCATCCCTCTGTTCGCACATTCGGCATTTGAGGTCATCACTGGTGTGTTGCACTTTGGTTCTGTGGCACTTTGTTGCCAGGGCCTAGCCTTGGGCGGCCATGATTAGTGCCTCAGTTTCGATCTTCGGGCCGTTGTTCTGCCTCAGTCACCTGTGTGCGTTC
Source organism: Pentamera pediparva (assembly GCA_025400115.1). Lineage (NCBI taxonomy): Eukaryota > Metazoa > Echinodermata > Holothuroidea > Dendrochirotida > Phyllophoridae > Pentamera > Pentamera pediparva. The sequence goes on from JAODTT010015565.1 coordinate 4,315, forward strand.
TCCTGGGAGGTTACCTCGCCGATCTGTCTTGGGTATTGGCCATGCAGCATTTTCTCTTTCCATCTCTGAGTATATTCACTCTTCCATTGCGCCATTTCGTCATTCCTTGTTTGGTAGCCTGTTCGGATCTGACTCTGCCCCACAACCCCCATCAGCGAATCCGTCTCTTTAGTGCGATGTATGTACTCTTGGAGTCCGGCACTCTGGAATCGCAATGTTGTCTGGATCTCTTTGAGGCCCCTGCCACCATCCTCCCGTGAGATGTATAGTCGGTGTATATCCGTGGGTGTAGTCCCCCATTCATGGTGAGAACTGTTCTGGTATTCCAGTCCAGCCCAGATACCTCGGCTTTCGTCCAGGTCATTATACCCGCTGTATACGTGATCACGGGGTGGGCTAACGTATTCATGGCGTGGATCCTGTTGCGAGCGTTGAGTTTGGACTTCAGGACCCGTCTCACTCGTTTTGTGTAGGTGGATGCCGCTATCTGCTTGACCTCTTTCTCATTGTTTTGCATGTTCCGTAGGATACCTCACTGGGGTCAGCATTTCTGATTTTCCCCATCTCCAGATCAAGCCCCTGGGTCTGATGTTTCCACGGTGGATAATTTGTCTTGTACATTTGTCAAGGCCGAACTTCATGCAGGTGTTGTCGCTGAAGATTCGGACCGTCTCTATTAGTGCTGTAAGGCCATCCTTACTCTTGGCGTAGAGCTTGAGATCATCCATGGTTGATCTTCTTGCCAGTGCGCATCGTGTAACATGATGATATTATTATTATTATTATTATTATTATAATAATAACTAGAATTAATTTCCACACAACTTTCCATTTTTTACGACGACCCTCGCCTGAAATCCTACCTGGTTTCTCGGAGGTCCGGGACTCTTCTGATGATGGGGCCACTTCCATGAATAGCTTGTTGGACCTGCTGTTTCAGGTTGTGTGTTTCTGGTATTATTAGCAAGTGGCCGTCTAGGCTGGGGATCACTGCCCCATTGCACCGATCACCATCGGTATATCACATCTGCCTTCTCAATCCACAGTCTTTGGATTTCCAACTTCTGGTTTTGGTTTACGATGGTCTCCGCATCTTCTCTCGCTCTTCACTTGTAATGTTCATGTCAGCTGGGATCGCCAGATCTATTATTGTGGCTCGTCGTTTCTACTTGTCTTGTACGATCGTGTCATGTCTTCTTACTGTGATGTCCTATATGTTTTCACCCTGAAGTCCGAGAGTATTTTCGTGCATTCCGTTTCCAGAACTGCGTCTGGCTTATGTAACATGTGTGTCCCGTAACTGTTATTGTGTTGATTGCGTGTTGACCAGTGCAGAGCTGCTGCTACGTTGTTGTGTCTCTTCAAAAACTCTGTCCCGGTTAGTAAAGCTCGTAATGTGGCTTACTGTCTCATATGCTACTTCGCACATCGTGCACTTGCTGCCAGTCGGCAGTCTCATGATACGAGTTTGATGCTTCTTCATGTTCATGCGCCTGGTCCTGTGATGACCGCCTCTGTTTTGATCTTCAGTATTGTACAGGACAGTCACATGTAGGCCTTGGTGTGGTGACATCATCTGTTTTTCTCGCGAAGTATTATAGTCATACGTGGCATGCATGACTTGCAAACTTTCATCTTTTTTTTCGCCATCATTCATCCCATTCTTCTCTCTAGCAAGCAAAACAATGTAACTACAGGACACGTATATAAGATGCTCATTTCATGTGACAAGTATGAGCCTAGATAATTATTTCAAGCAAACGGCTCAGTTATCATGGGAAAGAAAATGACACATGCCAAAAGCAGAGCGGATGGCTACGAATTGTATGGGTCAACGTGACTTATAATTACCTAATTTTCTTTCCATTGCAATTTCAAATTTGAATGTATGAAAAACCTCGTTAAAATTTATTCTAGCACTGTTAGGTTTCATTTGGAGAATGTAATCGAAAAATTGAGGGAAAGTTGAATAGATGATTCAATAGGAGTTCAAATTCGAAGAATAGATTCATCTTCGTGAAAATAAATTGCCTGCTGAAAATGGCCTGTGTTTTGTCCATTTCGATCTCCATTCATCATTTCCTGGCCCTTGCTGATGATTCCAGAACTTGTTCAAATGGAATGCATACCAAATGTCCGCACATGATATTGATCGCTGAATCGAGGAACTCACAATGTGTCTAATGACATTGATATGAATGTATTATAGAGTGTCTTCACATAGCACATGGCCTAAAGACCTGTCCATACAGGATACGTTCCGTTCCGTCACGTCACGTCACGTCAATTTCGATCACTTTGCACGTGAATCAATGGAGCATTCCGCACTGGATGCGTTCCGTTCCGTCACGTTCGATACGTCATAAAAAAGTTGACGTAGGCGAACGCAACCTTCCGATTGCTCAAATTCCATGAACGTTCAGAAGCAAAATTGACGGATCGTCCCGCTATGTTTAAATGCTAATTTCTATATGAAAAAAATAGCACAAAAGAGAGCCCCCCGGCTATACTGGGAAGAAAGGGGTAAGCCATCCAAACACATTGGCTCTTTACTGCAAGTTGCTGACTTGTTTGTTCAGAATCAGTGTCACTTGACTCCGTAGTCACGGGTTTGAAGGGCTACATGGAACCGGGCGCTACCGAGGGGGTGGGGTGGTGGTAGCATAATTAGAATATTCAATCGGAATAATCAGAATATTCTATCTCACGTGACAGGATCGGAATGGACATTTAGGTTTTTATTCCTCGCTGATGGTACAGTGAATAATTATATGCAATCGTGCTCGTGCGTATGCGTGTATGCGTTTGTGACGCTTCCTTGTGAGCACGATAGCTGACGAGCAGGAAGGGTATACAAAGGATTTATTAGGTAGGTATAATGTGACTTCCATGGAGAGGAAGAACCTCACTGTTTCAATGCCAGTTTGAGGTCACTAGAGGTCAAAAGGTCATATGTTTGTAAGCACGATAACTTCAGAACGTGTGAGTCTGCGAAGTTCTTATTGTATTTGGCAGGTGAGTCACTTATATAGCAAGGAAGAACCCTCTTGTTTTTAGTACAATTTCACTGGAGGTCAAAGGTCACATGTTTGTAAGCACGATAAATGCAGAACACACGGGTATGCATAGTACATATTTGACAGGTAGGTTACCGGTACTGATGTAGAAGGGGAAAACCAGTGTTTGTAGTGCCATTTCAAGGTCTTCTGAGGTCACCACAGGTCAAAAGGTCATATGCGTGTGAGCATGATAACTACAGGACGCGAGGGTGTGTGAAGTTCATAATCGGCAGATATGTTACCCAAGAAGTAAGGAAGACAATTGATGCTTTAAAAACATGTCGTGCCAGTTCAAGATCAATTAGAGGTCATAAGAGGTGAAAAAATCATATGCTTGTGATGCTTGTGAGCACAATAATTGCGTAATTAATGCAAGGGTCTTCATAGTTCACATTTTGCAGGTAGGTCACGTATTGTTTTTAGTACTAGTTCAGGCCATAGGAAAATTCATTTAAGTACCATTACATCGTTCATTCTCAATACCATGCATGACACACAAAAAAAGCGACAAGAAACCACTACGCGTTATCAAACTATATGCATACCCTACCACTCTTGAATTGCCGGATTGAAATTGTCTGGCCAGGTATTACTTCAGACGAACATATTCGAATTTGATATGAATTCATCCCTACTTTGGCAAATTAGATTTAACGATCCTCAAACGATTTTTAATGGTCGAATTTCATTCACCAGTAGCATTTGACTGATATGGGAAGACTGATCCTGTTCGGACGGGTGGTGTCCACGTCGCATCCGTCAGCCGTACATGAATAAAACCTGCCGTGACGTGACGAAACTGAACGTATCCTGTGTGGACAGCTCTCAAAGGGTTTCGAAAGGGTCATAAATAAAGGATATTATTATACAGAGGGAGGCATGCTGAGTTCATTGGTCCAAACCCCGTCTTGATGCGACATTTCATTGCAAAGTTATCATATTTTGTAGTCGGGAATCAGGGATCTCATGCATATTGCGCAATATCACACAAATTCATAGTGCGCAATACTTTATGACGTTTCTGCTATACAACCTACACAATTCCTAAATGTATTCTATTGTTTTTTATGTTTGAAAAACGTGACATTGCACAAGCGTTTGACATGTTCTTCTTCACAGGAATAAATGGCACAACATATCACCATACCAACTAGCTTGGAACTGATTGATTCTTCAAAGAGAAATTAATGTTCAAATTTGAAAGAGAAACAAAGAGAAATTGCTGGGTTGTACTGCTGTGTCACTTCAGTCGATACTTCAATTCTTGAAGGTCTATAACTCTGCAGCGGAATGTTGTATGAAGGTAAGGTTTGGACCAATAGGTTCAACATTTCTTCCTCTTTAATATGGATTCATTCATACTTCGTCCTCGTTGAGTCCTTCGACTCATAGTCCCCCGTCACCACAGGCGCGAACACCGTGGGCATAATGTGACAATGTGTTTGTAGAGTTTTTCACGTACTTTACAGTGGTATTTCATTATTAGGTCAGATCAATCAAGCGCGACCACTTTGTATGTACCGTATGTGTTTCACTATGTTTCGGTATGTATTGATGTCCTGTCCTGTTTATCACAACTCTCACTGTTCTGTATTATTTGATTGGTATAGTCAACTGCGCTGACTCTACTTGTTATCTGGTAAGCACTATTCAGTTTCAGGAACAGCAGTCCGGTGGTCATATTACAAACGAGTAAAGTTGAATCATCAGCACCATTCATTAAGCACAAAAAAATAATCGTGACGTCGTTAGTGTGTGTTGAAACGCGCTTTCAATAGTAATTATTGTCCATGATATGAACATCAAGTACAGTATTTACCTAGAAACGAACCACACTATAGTCGTAGTGATAAATTAGTATGGCTGATATTGGTAAAATAATCCCACGAGCAGTCTTATCCTATTGATTCCACCAGGATGTTTGGGCAAACTGGGCTGTTTCTCTCTGTGCTACGTTTTTATAAATATTTATTGGCCTGTTTTATGTCATCGGATCATACGGTTCACCAATTCTGATTCTGGTCATATTGGAAATAACTATTGTTTCTTTATTAATTACAAACTTAGATTCCGGTATTGTGAGCTGCCGCCGACCATTTCATCGGCGAATATCTCACCTGAGATGAAATCGAAGAACATCAAAGGTACTTCTCGTCGTTTTTTTGTTTTTTTCCCCAACCTATGGACGTAACACAAAGTAAAGAATCACATTCGATACCCTGTGTTTTCGTATCACAATTTGGTACACTGGTTCCCCACAAATTGTGTGACCAAATCTATTTTCCCCGGGTCCTACATGAATAGTCACTGCACATTTGATGTCAAAGTGCTATTCTTAGGCTTATCGCAAAATTTGCGGTAAACCGGTATATTGGATTTCGTGAACCGGCATGAAGTAGCAGTGAAGTAAATAATAGTGAAGTTATAGGGAGGTAATTATAGGGGTCGGTGTATGTATTTAATTATTGATTCAATAATATTTAGCGAGCATCATTACTTGGATAGGTATCAACAACTGCGGATACCTTCTTCATCCCGTTTCTTCCTCGCGTGGGAGAGTTGCTGCACGTGGATACCTGCATTCACGTCCGTCCGATGGGGACGATATATGACGGTCCCAGGAGCAGGATGACGCATCCCTTGTTTGTTACCTTACTTGGGCACTATTCAACCAAATAGGGGAAAATCGCCTTTCCACGCACATAAACTCGAAACCCCACAATTTCCCACCCAGGTCATCCTTAGCCAGCTGATGCACCTTTGGGTGGAAGCATGACATGGATCGTCCAGTTTAGTACACTTTAATGAAAGCCATGATATTAGTGACTGACGGTCATGCACCGAAGGTCAATCTGACGCAGCATTCTGCCTGCTAGATACGGCTACCGTGCAGAATTGCGAAGTCGTGTGTGTGGCGCCAATGCTTGACTACGTGTCTCGTGTACCCAACAACCTATTAAGGTTTGTTCATTGTAGACGCATTGTTTAACTTCATGAATTTGTTTCTCTATCGGCGCCTGCTGTTTTTTATGCGAGATACACTGGATTATGTTCTGCCCATTCACAACGCTGTATTTGTATTTGTATTTGTTTAGGTTTTGATAATAATTTGCTGTGCTCTGCCAGAGGCCTTCGACTGTGTCTGTATTAGATGTGGGGGCCGGGCGGGGGGGGGGGGGGGGGGGGGGGGGGGGGGGGGTGGGGGGGGCGCGGGGGGGGGGGGGGGGGGGGGGGGGGGGGGGGGGGGGGGGGGGGGGTGGTGGGGGGGTTTT
>JAODTT010015676.1:0-10644 GCA_025400115.1 Pentamera pediparva
TAGGCTAGATGGAGTTATTAATGTGGATGAATAGAATACATCAGTACCCATGGTCTTTTCTCCAGTTGTAGGACACTGGAATGTTCACTTTCGTTGCAATGACCGACCCGGGAATTGAGCCCTTGACCTCTCGACTGCTGATCTGATGCTCGAGCCACTCAACCACATGCACAGTCATTGATAGAATACATCAGTGGATCAAAGGTGGTTATACAGTTTGACTTGTGGTATTCCCTGCCTGTTGTTACAGGAGGCAAAATAGGACCGTCTTCCAAACTGTATGAAGTAGTGCATTTAGAACTCCCCACACAGCAAGGACGAGATGATGGTGGTGACTAGCTTATTGTATGGACTGGGACCCAGAGCACTGCTCCAGTTAAGAACAGGTATAAAGTCAACTGGTTCCACCCTCCAGTTATTAGAGGAGGCAAATTATTTTTTGTATAAAGTGGTGCCTTCAGAACTCCCTATACAGTAGGGACAAGATAAAGGTAGTAAGTGGTGGATTGAGACCCAGAGCACTGCTCCAGTTAGGAACAGGTATATATTCAACGGGTTCCAACCTGCTATAAAGTGTCTTCAAAACTCCCTACAGCAAGGGGCGAATGGTAGTGAGCGATCGACTAAGACATGGAACACGTACTGTTCCAGTTGAGAACAGTTGAAAATTCAACTGGTTTCAACCTCCAGATTGTAACAGTTAGAACAGTCACTGACTTACTATTCAAAACCAGTTGAACTTGTTGCAATCGACAACCATGCAGGTCAACTGGTTTTCAACTTGAAGTGTATGCTGGGGACACAGTTTGAATGAGAGTAGTGTGGATCAGGCGAACAATAATGTTCGGTTGTCCTCCAATTCCTTACAAATTTTTTTCTCGAATTAGATCACATTTAACACCTTGTTTTTCACTCTAGTTGTGATCTGGATCTTTTTATATTACATTCTGTCCCTCGCTTGCCAATTTAGGCAACATTTCCTCATGATTTGGGGGGGGGGGGGGCAGTCCCCCCACAACCCAAACAAAATTCACTCGCCTGTCGTTCATTTTCACTCTTCACAGAGATGTGGAGGACAACCAAACAATATTTTGGGGGGAGCCTCATAATATTCACTAGGTAAATGGGTGGGCCAAATCTTCAGATTGCAGTGGTGAGATCAATCTGGAATTTAGCCGGGAGATGCCATTTTCCTATTTGGGCATCTAGAGCTTAAGAGAGAGCTTGCCTGGCCGTATTTTTCAGTTGCTTGGGGCATTCACTAACGAGGGGCACTGGTTGTGAAAGCTCCCCGATCCATCTATCACATAAAACATGTCATACAGAGCTTCTCTGACTAACCAATCAACTTCTTACCAAATCTGTGATGTAGCAGTTCTCTTTGAGCATGTCAGCAATAGCTACAGCGCCAGTTGTCACTGAGGTTGAGCTTCACTATCGTTGTGTTGCCCTGTTATCAACAAAAGTAGAGTATGTTAGTAGTGCTCAAAGATTTTTCCCTCTGGTGCATATGTGGAGGGGCATATAAAATGGCAGTTGTACGTTGACTACGTTCCATTTGTTATAACCCAAAATCACACTGTAGATCTACCAGCTGCAAGGTAGATGCTCTCACTTCGGGTGGGCATGCAGCCTGCCATTAGTTTTTTGCAGTCCTGCGATCAGTGTTGGAGGACTCGAGGCTGGCCTTGGCCTCGGGAGCCAGTGCCTTGGCCTCGGCCTTGTGGCAGCCGGCCTCAGAAATTCGGTCGAGACCAGGCTGAGGCCGGACATGTAAATTCTGTTTCGGAATACACCACGAAAATTATGATATTGTGTGTATAACGAATTTCAATGAAGCCAATCTGTTCCAAAGCATCCTAATGATCACAAATGTGTCAGAATTGTGGGGTTGACCATGAACAGAGCCATGTTGGGGTGAAAATTATGCCCAAATAAAATGTAATGATTCTTCTATTGCATATGTTCAGCCGGCTCACTCTTGACCTCGGAGGGTGCGCCTCGGCCTTGACCTGGAGCGAGATGCCTCGGCCTCGGAGGTAGTGGCCTCGGCCTTGGCTTCGGAAGTAGTGGCCTCGACTACAACACATGGTTATCCAATCACCTTACTAATCGTTCGTAGTTTGTTAGGATCAACCGGTATAGTTGTGTCAAACACTTTCATTTTAAGCACTGGTGCACCACATGGAACAGTTCTGGCCCATTTGAATTTGATGTTTAAATGCTGTGTGGCGTGAAGTGGAGTGAAGTTACTGGAGCATGCAATGAAGATTCTGGGGAGGGTGTTTGGAAAGAGAATATGGAAGTTGGTGAAAATGGATGATATGCAATTTGCCAGGAGTGACTGAAGGTAAACTTCAGGAAGACAGAGGTGATGGTGAGTGGGCCAGACGGGGAAATGTCAGTAAGGTACTGTAGACCAATGTGGTGTATGGGGGAAGAGAGTTATGGCAAACTCGGTGTTGTGTATGAGGTGTGGGAGATGGATTCATGGTAGATGTGAACAGGGTGACCCCAGGAATGGCAAGATATTTTGTCTCTGGAAGATGTGGAAGGCAACTGGAGAGGTGGTGGAGCCAACGGAGAGTCGTGCGAGGAGGTGGACACAGTGGGATAGTTTTGTTATTCAGTGGACAAGGTTAACGCGAGCGGTGGATGTGAAGCAGCCGCGACAGCAAGAGCAAGGATTGGATGGGTGGAGTTCATGGAGTGTGGAGAGCTACTACATGGGAGAAGGTTCTCCTTGAAGGTGAAAGGAAGAAATAATCGGAGCTGCATGATGTCTGCAATGTTGTATGGGAGTGAGACGTGGTGTTTGAGGGAAAGGGGATGGCAATTTCGAGAGGGACAGAGAGATCGATGGTGAGAGCGATGTGTGGCATGAAGCTCACAGACAGGAAGAGGGCTGAGGATCTGAGGGAGATGTTCGGTCTGGAGGAGTCAGTTGAACAGCTGGCCAAGACAAATGGTGTGAGATGGTATAGTCATGTGCTGAGGAGGGATGGAGACCATGTCCCGAGGAAATTGCTAGAGCATCAAGTGGTTGGAGCAAGAAAGCGGGGCTGGCTGAAGCTGACATGATAGAGGCAGGGGGAGGAGGAGATGCAGAAGGTTGGCTCAAGGAAGGAGGATGCCATAAATCGAGCGAGATGGCAAGAGGTTGTGAGGGTTGTTGCTGTCAGAGTTTTAGGTGAACTGGCCACCCCAGTCATCGGGGACATAACCAGAATAAATTTGGACGAAGCGGATATAGAGATCACATGAAAGCTGCTCTCTAATCAGATTGCTGATGATACTGCATCAGTTGGTTCAAATACAAGGGTTGATAGAGGTGAATATTTGTCTCAAATAAATCGGAGAAGACTATTTAAATCGTGGACTGTTCGATTTTCGAAAAGGGGATCATGAACCTCCTCTTGTTGTTTCCAAAGACTGGGCTATAAACCATGTATCGTCCTTTGATTACCTTGGCAAAGTTTTGGATGATCAGCTGAACTGGCATGTCCACATGGACTATTTGGAAGAACAGTTCGATTCGAAACTATACTGCTTGCAAAAATTGAACACCTTCAACATCAGTTGCAGCAATCTTTCTGTTTTTCCGTGATTTGTAGTGTGCTGTCATACTGCAGTACTTGTTGGGATGGTGTCGATGATACTGACAGAAAATGAATAGATTCTATTGTGAGCCGAATCAGTCACATTCTAGGCGAACATCAGTGAACACCCCATACCAGATTCACTTTTATCTTAGTTTCTCTCACTGACTATACTACCTAAGGACAGGTTTCACCTCGCAACAACCAAGATTCATGATAGGTTAAGACTGTCCTGTAGGTCACTTGGTTTTATTGCTATGTACTGGGTCAGGGAGCCAATCAAGGCTCATCGAGGAACTCTGGCCATTTTGTTTGTGGATGAGAACCGGTGATAACTTGCCTTCTCTTCTCGACTAGTGCTCAGATGATATCGAGGCTGGCGTGTAATCAATCCCAACCTGCTCACATGACCACTAATCTACATCCCCATCCGATGGATGATCAGTGAACTCAAGGGTCTGACTACTTTTTCAGAACCTGGAGGAGCGGAAGATTCATGTCTAACGTGACTGCACACAGCCAACTGACAAGACTATAGGGGAAAACATCGCCCAGTGTATGCTGGAGTTGAGCTTGAAATGTTTGCATGCGAAGCGTCACTGATACCGCTCTGCCACACTTCCACCTACTACGAGTGCGATGGCTATGGCCCTTGTTCCAGCTGGTCCCAAATGACAGCAACGTGATCTGTAGAATTGTCGGAGAGCTTGGATGCTGAGAGTGGATGGACGGACATAGAACTTTGACTTCTGAATGACAAGGCCCATTCGTTACCAACCTAATGTTCAACAGTCCAGGCAAAATATAAACATACAGTACCTGTAGAGACTTCTGGAGAACATGCGTGCTGGAGTGCTTCACTCTGAAAAGTTTATACCATATGGACGCGACATGACCCCGTCATTGGTATCTATCCATGCATAGCCAAATCTGTGCTTTGCCTGTGCAGGTTTCATAGACTAAAACTATGATTCAGTGTTTTGATGGTACACAAGACACAACGGTACTCTCTGTGTGCAAAGTTAGGTGGAAGCATGGTGATCAGTGTTGGAGGACTCGAGGCCGGCCTCGGACTCGAGGCCGGCCTTGATGTCACTTTTGCTGTCCTCAGCCTTGGCCTCGGAAGCCAGTGCCTCGGCCTCGTGGCAGCCGGCCTCGAAAATTTGGTCGAGGCCAGGCCGAGGCCGGACAATCAAATTCTGTTTCACAAAATACTTCACGAAATGATGATTTTGTGTGTACGACAAATGTCCATGAAGCCGATCTGTTCCCAAAGCCTCCTGATGAGCGCAAATATGTATGAATGTTGGTTGACTATGATGAGGGCATTGTTGGGATGAAAATTATGCTCAAATAAGAAGGAACGATGCTTCTACTCGATATGTTCAGCCGGCCTCGGCCTTGGCCTCGGAGGGTACGTGTGGCCTTGGCCTCGGGCAAGATGCCTCGGCCTTGGAGGTAGTGGCCTCGGCATCGGCCTTGGCCTCGGAAGTAGCGGCCTCGACTGCAACACTGATGGTGATCATGGATCCCTGCTGTCTCTTTGGCAACCTTGGGGTGCTCGATGACAGAGTGCATACAGATACAGGGGTATCTGTGACTGCCATGATCTATACCTCTGTGGGCATGTATCACCGCAGCACGCCTCCTGCATGGTGAACAATATCCAGCTTACTATGTCCTGTGAGCACAGGATCCAAGTGTAGATTTATCTTCACCTGTACATGTATCCCCTGAACTGCTTACTCTTGCACAGACCAGTATTGGGCCTGTCATATGTCTGTCACTGAATCCAGTGAGTTGGAAGAACTAACATCCAACAGGTACCTTGAAGTCATTCATGACAATAAACTCTGCTTTAATAAAGCACATCGAAGAAATCACAGGTACAGCTACCAATCTTTTGGACGTGTGTCGTCATAATCTTCAACATGTGTTCTCGTGAAATCGAAACCACTGCGTACAATGCTTTTGTTCGTCCCCATCTCGAATATGCCTCTACATGTTGGAATCCCACACCAAGCAACATAGTGAGAAAACTGAAGCAGTGCAGAGACGTGCAGCCTGTTTTGTTTTGAATTATAATGATTAGAGTCCCAGGGCTTACCTCACCGGCAAGGTCCTCCACAATCTCACATGACAGTCTATACAACACCGTCATGCTCCAGCTGATCTTTGTATGTTCTACAAGATTGGAGACAACATGCTGGATATTACATTCCTTTGTATTGTTGTGCCATCTACCAGGCAGAAGACATGCCTGTCGTTATAGCCACATACAAGTCTCACATTATGAGGCATTCAAACATCAGTTCTATGTGAGAAGTGTTCATCTTTGGAATACTGTCCCTCGATTGGTCTTGATGAAATCCTCCGTACCATCCTTCCGAGCTGCTGCCTCCAATCGGATTTGTCCTTGCGTTGGCTCAGAGACCCTTCAACGAACACATGGATTCTCACTCAGTCGGCCTATTGGTGTTCTGCTGCCGGTTTCCACTTGCACACTCTTCTCTGTTGTTTTCATGTGTTCAGAAGTTTGTATCCTTGCACTTTGTTTGTTGGATTATCTTCCTTGTCGGTTTCACAACTGTTAACTGCACTTCGTGATGGTCTTCAAGCCTTTTGTAGTTGAAGACTGAAGACTGGTGGTGACCTGCTACTACTATTTAGTCGCTAGCTTGAAGGAACAACATTTAGCAGGTTCTGTTTGGTTTATGGGTAGGATGAAGTGTAGGATGAAGCCACAAGGGGTAAAGTCCCGGTCATCCGGGTGAGGAAATACATCAGAACTTGCATAGAGGGCTCAAAGATGGATTTCATCAAGCTGTTAATGTTTGCCGCTTTTGGTGGATACTGACAGGAACCTGTGGTCAATGGCATCGCCACGGAGTATTGGCTATCGAGATTTTTGACAGGAGAAGAAAGCAATTTTTTACTTCTTCGAATTTGAAAATGACGAAATCCATCGCTTGCTCTCACGAAATGGCCCAGGGACACTCGCCGCTGCAACAGGTGCAGAATATATGCTTCGATACGGTGTTGCCTGTTGAGTGCCAGGGTGTTATGTCCGCCTCAAAAACTTGATCAAGTAGATGACTCATTGACCCCTAGATGGCCTTGGACCTCAAATTCCTATACACCCCATATGTGCCATTGGTCAATGATAATACTGACCAACTTTCATGTTCATCCAATTTATTCTGAGGAAGTAGAAGCCGCTTGACCGTTCGAACAAAATGCCTGGAATTGACCCATAGATGACCTTCGACCTCAAATTACCGCTTGACTATTCAAACAAAATGACTGAAACTTACCCTCAGATGACCTTTGACCTTAAATTCCCGAACGACCTATATGTACTATTGGTCAATGATAATACTGACCAACTTTCATGATCATCAAATTCAATATGTGGGAGAAGACGCATTTCTATTATATGGCTCCCAAAATGACCATTTTGACCAAAATGACTCCTTTTACCTAAAATCCCTGAACACCCTCTATGTAGCATAGTTACCTATAATAATAACCAACTTTCATGATATTCGGATGTTAACTCTAGGAGGAGAAGCATTTGGCGTATTCCTACAGAATGGCCTGAATCGACTGCCAGAATCGGCCAGAATTGGACCTTTAATTTGTAAACACCCTAGATTACTCTTCACTCGGTCAACATTATGACCAAGTTTCATCATGATCCATCAAAGGGTGTCGAGGAGTTGCGAATTGAATCAATTGTGAACAGATAGATAGATAGATAGATAGATAGATAGATAGATAGATAGATAAATAAATAAATAAATAGATGTATAGACATGCATGATCACAAAAGCTCATGATAATACAAACTGTAAATGTAGATAGCACAAAAACACGATGAGCTTGGAACTTTAAATTTGAGAAAAAGAGGATATGAAATACACTCTTCCCATCCATGTATATAAGTTTATAAAACTGGCCGCTGCAATTTGGAAAATGTGAGTTTGCACTTCCGTTGCCATTTATGATAAATGTGAGCAGCCACAGTGAAAATAAGTGGTGACTGCCTGACTGGTCAGTGAACAAATTTGGGCAATTCCAACTGATAGTTCACACCAAGGATTCCCCCCATTCAGGACTCCCTGCTATACTATTTTTTCAAATTTCTAGTTCTCCTGGGCATCTCCGACTACCAATTTATTTACTGAAAAAAATTGAGAAAATGTTTCAGGAACTTGAGAGTAACAGCAGACCTAGAAAACAAAACGATAATCCAATATACTTTGACAACACTAACATAACTTCAGCCCATTTCAGCGCAAAACCTTCTGCCACCAAAACCTTTATAGAACACTTTCAGAAGTTTTCGAAGATGTTTTCAATATGTTTTGTGAAATCTTCTGTAAAATGTTTTGGAAACATTTTTCCAACTTTGGTGATATTCAACATAAAAATTGTTCGAAACATTAACGAAACATGTCGAAAAAAAATTCAAAACGTTCTTGTGTTTGTAGGATAGTTTGTGTTCCATTTGTATCGAGTGAATCGGCAGGTTCTACAACAAGAATAGTTTTTCTTTCAGCATCACAAAATCATGAAACGATCTGATTTAACAAAATGAATGTGGGCGGCGGCTCCGAATTTTCTACGGAAATCAGGTATGTTCTGTCATATATTTGTGTCAAAATATTTGGACATTTCCAGTGTTTGGTCAGAGGAGTTTAAAGGCCGCTGTGAGAGTGCTAGTTTTTTCCGGGGAAATCAGTTTCGAGATGTGGTGCTGGCGGAGGCTATTGAGAGTCTCTTGGGCTGCACACAGGACAAATAGTTCAATCATCGGAAAAATAAAACCCTCGCAGCCACTAGGAGCACAGATTTGGGGACAGCAACTTTCCTATTTCGGACACACCATGCGAACCGACTAGTGCGCAGATGATATCGAGGCAGGGGTGTGACCAGCTCCAACATGCTCCAGGGACCTTTATTTTACGCCCCCATCGGACGGAGATCAACTAACTCGCCCGATGCTCGTGGGTGGATTCGAACTCAGGACCTCTTGCTTGCGAAGCGTCACCAATACTGCTTCGTCACCATCAGACTAAATAGACAGTGTCCACACTGGCTTTATCTCGCTCAGTATGTTGCTCACATAGTCTCCGTTCTTCTAGCAAACCGGTATGCTGTCTATAGTTTTCTGTTTAATTTGACTGCTATTAACTTTCAAAATATGAGGCAGCAAATAGGCATACTAAATGAGAGTGAAAAATAAATCAACGAGACTTGTCCCTAATTCCACACATTTCAGCGATTCAAATTATATTCGATTAGATTAATTGTAACGCTATTTAGATGAAGGTCAATATTCTATTAAGGTTGTGGAACATGTCAAATATCTGTTTTACCTTTCAAAGGTGTGGGAATGAAAACTAATCTATTTATGTGTTATATTCATTCTGTGGACTAAGGAGTATTTTGCTACGGTACACCATTGTCGGGGGTTTTGCTCCCAACATATAGCGTCTGTTTTGACCTCAAATCCGTTGAGTGATTCAACTGACTTGGCTTATTAGCTATTGTACAAACATCATTCCCACGAGAGAATTGACTTGACAATGAATCTCTCTGCTGACTAATAACACCTGTACAAGATAATGATTGGAAAAATTTATTGGCTCCGAGGGGTCTGGGTCTAAAGCTACACTCTCTGACCACTGACTAATGGAATGTTGATAGCCGTGAGGTTGAGTTTCGCTGACAGATTGCAGTCTGGAAAACTAGGTCATAGATCAACATAAATCTCTCTAAACCCCCGAATCAACATGGGATTCAGTGGTTAGGGCTTGACACGACTTGCAGACAAAGAAGATTCTCGGCAGCCCGTCGGCACTATGAAGTTTTGGGAGGCTGAAATGAAAGTGAAAAGACAGAATGTCTTACCGAGCTTTTTAGGTTGTAGCCGATGAAGGAGAAGGCTTCGACGGAGAAACGGATGCGACTTGCTTGTTGAAAATCTTCCCATCTTAGAGTATCGTCCAGTGGACACCTGTTGGGAGATAATACCTCCTCTGATAAGTCTCATTCACAAGCAACATTGCAATTATTGCATGTAAATATAGGCCCATATAATTATTTTCCCGATTATCGGGTACAGGCACTCTTTCCGACAATATTGAAAGTGAGTTGCTACCAATCGGGCGCAACAGGTCCCTAATTATCGCCTGTGTGGGGTTGGGCCAATGAAGATAAAACGCCTTGTCCAGGAGCACAGCAGAGAAGTTGATCAGTCGTTAGCGGAATTCGAAATTAGCAGAATCTCACAATTTGCAGTCCGAAGCACTTCCGACTGAGCTAATATAGTGTCCGAGTTAAATTGAATGGATTTTTATGCAATTGGCAGAGGTCACATCCATGCACATCCTGTGTTCTTCCGAAACTGCTCTGCCCGAATTACCCGCTGGACATGCACTCTCTCATCAACCAATCAATATCTTCAGAAGTTCATGCAGTAGAAGTATTTTCAAACCTTGCTTCAAAAATGTTTCAGCTGACAAAAGTGCATCCTAAGGTATGTAGGCCCACCCCAGGGTATAATGTTTGCATTGCAAGCGCAAAAATAAAATCCATAAATTGTTTCACAGGAAATTCGAGAAATGGCCATACCGGTCCATCCAGTGGCTGCGACGAATTCCCTCAAAGGCCAAAAGTCATGTAACAGTTTCCCTTTCAACTAGAATAGGTAGAAAGAGGTAACGTGAAAACCCCACACCCCAAATTTGAAGATTCTAGCATGTTGCATTGCTCAGCTATTTCAATTAACTTCTCGGAATTGATGACGTCACGGAACGAAGGGCACCCATATACTCTACACACTAAATGCTGATATTTTGCATCTTGACAACAGAAAGACGAAAAGTGATATTTAACAAGGAATGGATGGGATCATTGTGTCATATTCTGTGAACAGTTCTGTAAGTTTTCATCTAGATCCTATCCATGGTTCATTTGTTTCAGTGTTTTAGAAAGTACATGTTTCCTATCGACTTTGTGTTACAGACGTTCACGCTTG
>JAODTT010015787.1:0-10643 GCA_025400115.1 Pentamera pediparva
GACTGTCAACAAAGTCGAAACTAGCAACAATGGTAAAGAACAAAGTTCCCATTGACCAAGTCAAAGGCCCACTCCACTCACTGGTTCATTGTAAAGCTATGCTCATGAGGGCCGATGCGCACTTGTTCGGAAGAAATTTAATGATTTGCTGCACTAACCCTAATCCCTAGCCTAATCCCTAACCCTAACAAATACTATAATCGGTACAATACAATACCATTAGCCAATCAGGAAATACCCAACGAGACAGTGCGCATTAACTGGGGCTCATGATGTATCAACTCGTTGGATAAATGTTTTTCTTAGAACTAGAAACTATTTAAAATGGAAAAAAGACAATATGTTTGCTGGTCTCGGAGCGAGACTAAAGGATTTTCTGACACCAAAAGGGTTCGAGACCGAGACCACAGGGGGATGGGGAGTCAATACCGAGACTAGTGACGAGCAGTCCAGCATTGGCGATGGTTGACTGATTTCGAACTCTGCAATAGTAGTACTAGACAAGCTGACATGGTTTACAGTTACAGCGCGGTCGACCGCCATCCATTCGTCAGGCCATCCATCGCTATCAATACAACACAGTGCCACGAGGCGCTTCAATGAACACGGCGTGGAGACAATGTAATAGCTGCGCCTTTGTTATAGGATAAGTCCACGTTGTCCCAGTAGCGTAGATCTGTACTAATGCTATGGTGCTGTCATCTCATTAGATCAACCTAACACACCTCCCGTGACAGCAGCTTGTCTTATCAGCTATTACACTCGGCCTAGACGTAATATTTAGTGTACGCTAGTCTGCTCATTCCCTAGCATTTCCCATCGAACAGGTCTTTATGTACGCCATACGCTGACATCTCTTCGACGTTATATGCAGGCATAACCAGCCTTGCAGCGGTACTAACGAAGATTGATATCATTGTCACGGCACTCAAATGTCCTGCATTTATCCGATCCCTCCACACATGCAGCTAGCAAAGCACCCGAAAGAACTAAACCAAGTATTCATAGATATTCAGTCATGGATATTCAGGTACACGCTGTCCCTAGCTTTGATCTCCTTATCATCAGAGGACCACAGCGGGCGATGATAAAGACATGGATCGATCCTGTCCTAGCGTATGGTTGTCTTATGAGTTCTCCACCACAATTACACCACGGAGTTATTTATAAAAATGACCGACTCGGAAATAAGAAACACGAGCCTCACGACTGCTGGTCTGATTCTTTTCAGGCTATATACGCGACCAGACGGTCGGTCGGAGCAAGAGAGAGAGAGAGAGAGAGCAAGAGCGGGGGTGGAGGGGGAGAGAGAGGGAACGAAAGCTGATATGCCACTTTATATTAGCTGTGACCCTTTCAAATAAACTAGTTTCCGGTCGAAAGTGACAAACCTGAATCTGTACAACACATAAATACAATTCGACATATATATATATAGGTCAAATAACGTGAACACGCGAGTGATCGGTCCTAAATAGGAATTTTACCCACCTATTTCGAGGAAGTGGTGAGGTGTTAGGCCATTTAAGGACAATGTTTCCATTATTTCGGACATCAGCCACCAAGTGTCGCTGCTCTTTCCATTCTCAACTCGGATTTTCAACCCTGACATTAAGGGCCAACCGTTCGATTTGATTGATTACAGACTCAACATAACCTACCACTGCTTCACCAGCTCCTGTCGCTAGCGTCGATTGCCCAGACGATATAATTCATCAAAGAATCATTTGTCTGTTCTGAAACCGCACCGTCTGTTTACATAGGCTAGAACTTGTAGAATTTATCGAGTTTCCTGCTGGTACTGTCATTATACAGGAAAACCTCGCCATACGAGTGCTCTGTTGGTTTAGGAGAGAAACCGATATCATCCTAAAATACGCTGGGAATACCAGACACCTCGTTATGTAACATCACTCGATAGGTACAATAGTTATGTCAAAGCCTGCGGGTCGGCATCACAAATCTAACATCTATAGTGTTAATTACAGCGGCTGAGAGAAACACCATTCGCAAGGTTGTGATGAATGTGATGTGTAAAGTAGTGCTGTGCCGTCTTTCATACTGCAGTAGTTTGCTATCATATTGGCCAAATGTCACAGCATAGATGAATATGAAAGAAACGATGATTGGTCAATCAATATAATAATAATAATGATAATAGTATTATTAATAATATTAATTGCGGGAACCGAATAGGTCACCTTGCTGATCTGCCTTGGGTATTGGCCAGGCAACATTTGTTCTCACTCTATCTCCGAGTATATTCACTCTTCCATTGCGCTATTTCGTCACTCCTTGTTTGGTTACCTGTTAGGGTCTGACTCTGCCACACAACATCCATCAGCGGATTTGTTTCTTCAGTGCGATGTTTATACTCTTGGAGTCCGGCACTCTGAAGCAGTTGGGCAAACAAGCTATCCTTGGGAGTTCACACATCATCAGAAGAGTCCTGGACCTCCCATGATCCGTTAGGATTCCGAAGTGAGATCAATTGAACCTATGTACATGCATTCCAACAGTGAATAGTTGTGGGAAATATTAATATTAATAATAATAATAATGGCGCAAAATACGGAAACAATACCATGGCAGTAAGTTAGCCATCGTGTTTCGAATATACCAGACCATATATTTCCGCCTCTCATGTTGGCAAACAACTAGGAGGGCAACATTCCAAGGATTTTGTTTTAGTGAATTTGCTTTTGAATTCCCTTGATGCATATATCTGAGGCAGTAAAATCCTATTTGACAAATCTCATAGAGTATCAATTTTGCTTCCTGCCACGTTGTCTTCCATGATTGTAAAAAATAACTTGTTGTGGAAAAACAAATGGAAATAACAAACTCAATTATTGTATTTACCTGTTGATAACCTATACGTTACTTTTGCACTTTCATGATGTACACCAATGGAAAATTACCCGCATTACTCGTATTATTCTGGCGGATATCACTTCTAGTTAGCCATGTAAAAATCCAGAGAGATTCTAATTACCTAGTATGCCCAAACGTGTCGATGATTAGCCTAGATACCGGAGTTCACCCAGGACGGACAATGTATATTACCTTGCTTGAATCTAGGCCAAATGACGATCCTTTCCGGATACAAATTCTCCGCACACCTCTCGTTGAGTGACAAGATGCACAGTTACATCAAACACAGGAAACACCCAATCTTCAATTTCTTTGTAATTTTTATGAACGCCCATGCGAAGAGGTAATCCAATGATGGAAGATAAAGCGAGTTACTACTAACTATAGCATATTATGCTCCATAACAGGCAAACATCCTTTAGTGATTCCCCACTCCCTTTTCCCTTTGTGATCCCGATTATTTTGTTTGAATAGTTGTGAGACAGATCAATCGGCGTCACGTATATGTATTGAGACAAGACGATGTATCCCATTGTATCTTTCCACACAGGTGCTTACTAGAAACCTGCGAGAAATTCGAGTACGAGCCACGTTGTATTTGCGGGATTCATTGTCAGATTTGGGACTATTCTCTAACATTGTTTGAATGCACACCGGCTTCCACTGGGTAATTTCTGTGAAACGCTTCGATCACATGAACCATTCGGAGTTTCCACTCGCCATAAAGGCAGGGAGAAGGGTATAACAATAACACTTAATACATGAGTGAATGTTCTTAGTCATCCAGTCGAGTGATATAAAAATTAATATCAGATGGAATAAGCATCTCGTGATCCCACTTACTAGATCATTCCACTGATGAAGTCCGGTGATATCGGACGCAACGTTGGGACTTTCGTCCAGTTACAGATCTTATCAATTTCTATGATAATATTTCAGCCCAGAAGCTACAATAGCGAAAAGGAAATGTCAAGAGGCAGGAACAAAAACACTGAAGGGCTTCTCACATCATGGCGTCTTTTTAGATGACTGCGAAAGACTCTGAATGATTTAATCCCGCCTGGAAAGTTTGTCACGGCGAGGATCCGACACATTAATAATATATCACTCAGGAACTTTCAGATTTTTTTTTAGGACAAAGGGTACAATATGGCGATTACTGAGTACAGCTTCGGAACATCAGGAATGTTACTCGGAGCTAATGAAGTGAATAATCGGAGTAAATGAGCATTCATTATTTACCTGTTGCAAACGTACAATGATTTTACACGTTGCATGACCTGCCCGAAATAGTTGCAGCAACGGGAAAACATCCCCATTACAATTCAATGAGTATTATTCAGGCAGTAATATTGTCATGTGGTATTACAAGGAGCTTCAGTCAATTATTCATGTCCAAACGTGTTTAAAATGAGCATCGGAACAGGTGGATTAACGCTTATGTTGGTTTACCTATGTTTAAGTGTGTTGGTAATTAGCAAAGGAACTGGGCTGATGTGCTCCTGATTGAAACCAGACTGACATACGTGCTTATCTTTTGGAAATCCACTCAACGCACTATCCCTCGCGGCGTGATTTGGCAAGCTACAGCACCATCACATCAATCATTAATAGAAAGTCAATGAAATATACAACTATACACCAGTACTTTGATATTTAGAAGAACGTCTACACATGATGCAAACAGTATACCGATGTAACATTAGGTAGAGAATCGAGAGTAGAGGTCTGTAGTAGGAGATATGGTTTGTTATCAGTAAATACGACAATGTTTTGTATGCTACAGAGTACAAACTAATGAAGTATAATATCATTTAGGCCCTCCCTCTGCCGCCCACTACATTTGACTGACGATAGCAACGATACTAAAAACCACATGACAGAGTGATCCACTTTAGTAGTCGCAGTAATAAACTCATAGCCCAATTATTGACCGCCAACATCAAGCCCCAGTCGACCAAGTGAATTGATATTCCGCGCTTATTATCAACGCTAACTTTATTTCTAACAACATAACTATCGCGTTTGAAATAACACAATAGCTGTCATGTTATGAGATCATTAAATTTCATCGTTATAGTGAACGTTGTCTTCTATTTGTATCGGGTAGTTACGATCAGGATGAGAAAGACATGCCTGCGTAGGCTGCGTTCATGAACTGTTTGGGGGATAAATGTAGTATCCACGCGACATCAGTTTTCCTTCTGATAAGGTAATCGCTGTTGCGAGCACACTCTGCTCAATAGTGTGTGATTATGCGACCGGGGTAGACTCGCAAAATACTTCTCAAATTAGATGGGTATGCATCCATTCAATCAGCGGTTGTCGTTTATGTTGTTGATGTTATTACAGCGAAAGCGACATTTAAATTCGACGAGGATAATTGGGATTTAAAACACATGTTTAAATTTCGGCATTCTCCAATGAATACGCCGGTGTAGAATTATAGGGGGCGCATGCTCGAATTGAAAATGAGACGCTCTCATAATAATTCCACACAGCTCTACTGCATGCAGTTGCTGGTTTTGGTTTTGGGTGCGTTTTGGCGCAATTGCTATCAGGTTAGCTATAAAGACTGAACAATGTTATTGAATATGCTCTCACGCCTTGATTAGTGAACGTTTAGTTTAACGCCACCAACGGCCCTTCTCGGTTGTAAGCATGCACTGACTGGTCTGCGATATATAGCGTCTTCGAGTTTGGAAGGCAACAGTCTGAAGTGCCTGGTGAGATACGCCGAATTGAGCAAAATGTTATGGACAAGAGGGAAGGGACATGTGAAACTGTCATTCACTCTCTCAGAACGAGAGGCCGGTGAATTTCCCTCCGTTGGAGTGATCACCCAGCGCACTCCGGAATGAGAAATAATTTTTCCTCCTTTAGAGCGATTGATGAATCCTCACTCTCGTCTGTGATATTCACTCTCACTACAGAGTGCAGGTAGAGTGTAGCATGTAATATCTTTCTCATTGCAGGTCGTGAGAGTGGTGAAACTCCGTTGGCTTGATTCCAAGATATCCAGTTGCAGATCGCATGTGTACGTGACCTGGTCTGACGGCAAACAGTAACCTACTTATACACAGCAAACCACTGTGTGCTAGCACTTCGGTGATAATCATGGTATTCACGTAAACATCGGTGTTGATTTCCTGTAGAACTTCTGCAATTAGGCCCGCTCCGTCGCAAGTTCACTCCAATCAATATTGTACAGTGATGCGAGCATGATTCCTAACGAGCTTTAGATAAATGTCAGCTCACTTTCACTCTAATCAATCACCACACATTATACCCCTCGGTAAACGTGTTTCCTAGTTTGTGGAATGAGAACCTGAACTTATTGTCGCACTAATTATTGGATAGGGTTTTGCCCTCGCAACTGATGCACCTGGTTTCGGTAGAATTGGCATTGGTTTTATGATCAGCGTGAGGACACACAATATTTGAGTGGATCATGTGACGGGATGGAAGTGAAAAGGTCCTCGGTATCCGTACCATGACTGTCACTACCTGGTAATGTACCATTTATCACCCTTTCCCCACCGTCGTCATGCCGCTACCGCAGGTTTGTTGCCAGAGAGGGTACTAATTATGATACTATGAAGTCGAAGGTCTACGTGATTTCTTATTGTGTTCATAATAATATTCTGACTTTGATCTCTGACCTCAGATGACCTCTGACTTGACCTCTAAACTACAGGGTCTATGTACGCATCATAATGAACATACAAACCAAGTGAGAACGTCATCTAACGATTAGTTATCGTGTCTACATGCTGAAATTAGCCAATATAACACTTTTTAAAAAAAAATCATTTCCCCCAAAAATGACACTCGGTCTTCAGACAGAACAATGGGATTCTTGTTCTCCCCACAAGAAAGATACAAACTAAATTTCAGCTTCATCATGCCAACCAGTCTGGACTAATCGTGTTTGAGAGAAATTTATGAAATTGACCTCTGTTGACCTCAGATGACCTCTGACCTGACCCTAAAACAATAGGGTTTATGTACTAACCACGGGGAACAGAGTTTAGTTTAGTTTAGTTTTATTCACTGTACTATACGAAACAAAGTACAATATACATAACGGGCAACAGTATGGTATATAACAGTGTCAGAATGTAACAGAAATGTAGAGATTTACCAAGAGATATTCAACACAAAAATACACCCGCCTCGAAGGAAGATTGGACTGTTGTCATGCTCGATTCATAAAGTTACCTGTATTACGTATTGTCCGTATTTATATCCGCACTACCTCCTTTCCATTGACGTCTTCGCCGAGTCTCTACCGCGAGGTTGTGGGACATAATTCGGATACCGGTAAATAGTACTAATCGCTGGTACTTCGGGATGTCACATGACAGATCGGTAAAACGGTGGACTGATAAATCAGGATTCATGTCCTTCCCCTAATGAGAGATTTGTTAATGTACTCAAAGGCTAATGGAAATGTGAAACAGAACTACGAAACTGATTTGCAGTCGATGAGACAGTGAAAATGGGACAGACCGAATATTATTACGCATTAGTTCCATAACAACACAATAGCCAATGCAATTTTTGTTTTAATTTTTTGCTCCCGTTGGAGAACCGTGTACCTCCTATCTGGGAAATCTCGGAGCCGCCACTGAGTCATAAGTGCCTTGCCTAATACCGAATTACACCCAGTTATCTCGTTATGAATCAATCCAAAGCACTGTTTTTCTATTTCACTGACAAGCAATCCGATAAGAATGAGAATAAATTTATCATTCACTGAATACGAGCCAGTGTACATTGGGCCTACTTTAGCAACAAAAGGGGGAATTTACATGCAGCAGTAAAATAAATTATTTCCTGCCAAAAGTCTGTGGAAGTTCAAACTCACATTTTGAGATTGGATCCAATGACGTCACATGGAAAATGAATGTCGCTATTCGATTTACACATTTATTGTTGATTTTGTATCCCTCCATGAGCAGATGCCGGAATGCTTGCATCAGTATATTCTAAAAGATTAAGTGTGGATTTTGTTTTTTCAATTAGATTCACCAATCTCATGGTGAATGCTGCATTGACTTCGTGCTTAGGCAGGTATTTTCCTTCCCCTCTTGACATTACAACAACATCACTGAATAGTTTGTCTCATATACTAATAACGAGGACTCGTGCAAAGTCATGTGTCACACTCCCACTGACCACTGAAGCTTAAAATGAAGAGCCCAAAAGTATTCCTTCGTAATCTGATGAAGGTAACTGGAAAGGTTTAGAGTAGCAATTTGTTCGTCTAGGATCATCGTCATTCAAGCTTGGACGTTCCAGAACGGATGTCTAATGGGTTATTCGATTTCTGACCTTTCTGACCGCACTTAATCGGGTCGTGCGGGCTTTTTGCAGTACGCATGCACAAATTACAGACTTTGCGAACCATTGAACCATTTCGTCTCACTAACGTCATTCGCGCGTCGATCACCGGTGAGATTAGTCTAACAGGGTTATAGTGTCTGTTCTCGAAATGGCACTCCGTCTGTATACCTTGCAAATCAGAGAAGCGCAGTCGTAAACGTCTTGGTAGCTTCGGGCAAACACCGTATGCTACAGGTCTAGGATCGACCAAATTATATCCAAACTGATTACCGAACCAACGATTTTCAGATGTGATATTGCATTTGATCTTTGAATGGACTTCAGCATTTTGTCACTGAGTGTGTAGGGTTTTATTCCACATCCAAATGTACTCATTGCAATTTACCACAGCACTCCTGTGGACTGCTCCGGAATTTCGCTGTGAAAAGTTGAAACAGACCCATGGAATTGCCTTGGAACCCACAGCTCTATAATTGACTCAACTGGCAGCAGTGGTCAGGAGGTCAGGAGGTACTGTAGCAAGTGCAGCCTTAATGTACAGATGGTAACAGATGTCCCCTCCTGATACACGGGACATTTGTGTGAAGAGCTCTCTTAGGGAAAGCCTAATGATAATGGCTATAGAAGATTCATTGAGGTGATTGATTGGAATAAATTAGCATCTAATCATCATACAAAACGAGCATTTCACCAGTCGTGAGCACCTGCCAAATTCAAACCTGATGGCATTAACGGTTCAGAAGTTATGAGCGTCCGTGACGAGCGAACGAATGGACGAACGGACGAACAAAAGAGCGGACGAACGGAGAGACATGATGACTGTCTGAGCTGCTTATCCGCAGACCGCTGCTGAAATGTTTGAAACATACCGTAAATAATGCCGAAGTAGTGAGTCAATTTAGTAAAACTGCGCTGCACGAGATCTCTGCGCGTCGGTTCATCTCTCTCATAATATGCCCCTGGCTGTTTTCTTAAATTCCTTTCAGCCTCCACGCTTTCCTCGTGATGCAAACTCTCTGTGAGGTTGAATTGATTTTAATAAATAAATATCAAATTCGGTCGCCTCGAGTTCCAGGTAATATTTTCATCATTCTGCTCAGTCCCAGATAGACGATCTGGATTTTATTACGTTTTCCACAATGACCGAGAAAGAACGCCATTGGTAGAGTTTAGTTTGGCTAACAAGTGTTGAATCACGAAGATTTCTCCTCTAATATGCTGTGCTTCATATTAGGATAATGTTGTAAAAGTCTCGAGACTAGAGGAGCCCACATGCGTATGACAGACATCACTCCATGCAAATTAACAGTCAATAAGCAAATAACTTCACGGCAGTAGCCTACCCACCAAGCAACGACCATCTATTCACTGTTTAGCTTTTCGTGGTGAGTACCGACAAGGAGGGCAACATTTTATGCATCATTGGAGGCTTCGATATTACGTAGCTAAGTCATTCAATTGTTCAATGACCATGCTCTTGAATGAAATCTGGCCGATTCACGTGCTCTTCCGATTGGGAAATGTTTCCAAGAATACCGGGCGGGTTGTGGCAAGTCTCGCCATCAATCATTACAGGAACACACGCAATGCCAATCGCCAATGACTTCAATACTTCGACAGGTTGCCGATGATGCCAATATTGAGTAGTGAATCTAGTAGCAGAAATGTGGTCATGCGAGAAATTAAAGTAGCATTTTACTCAGGTTAGGGTGTGTTGGTAATTAGCAAAGGAACTGGGCCGATGTGCTCCTGATTTATGCCAGACTGACATACGTGCTTATCTTGTCAGAAATATTCTTCATCTCTCGCGGCGTTCGACAAGATTCATCACTGCTGCGTGATAGGGGAAGATTACAAATGCCATGCATGGGTAAACATATACCTATGTATGATGCATCCATCATGTTAGGTATATGCGAACTACTCTTATCTGGTGACAAACAATATTAAACTCATTCCAGGTCGAACAAGTAACAACGATCCAGCGATAAACTTAGTCGGTAATGTTCACCGAGAGTAGACATCCAAGATGTTTTTGAAAGTTAGATCTTCAAGATGTCCGCAAACGGCCATTTTGGATCTGACAAAATTACTTAAATTGTCTAAAGTTCCCATCGCAATCAAGCTGAATTGGCTCTCCTGGGTTCATCGAAAAAAACATTTCTTGGCTCGAAATTGTTAGCCTACTGGACTACAAATCAAAATTCTGACTAGGCATGCGCCATATGCGAACACACACTAATCAGTATGGTTCATTGTGGAAAATATTCGGAATGAACATTAGATCTTCACTCTCATTGATCATCACATATTAATATGCCATAAGTGAACTTACATCCGTGATTGCAAAACCGAAACTGATCGACTTTATCAGTGTATAGTGTTGTTGAATGAAACTGCGTTTTCCTAATCAGCTACTG
>JAODTT010015897.1:0-10639 GCA_025400115.1 Pentamera pediparva
TACTCAGAAATAAATACAGACGAGTCCCTCAGGCCTGTACCCCGGCAGGTGGCCAAGGCCTCCCCCCAGGAAAATTTCGAATCAAGGTGCTCCAGATGCGTTATCCTGCAATTCGGAGAGGACATATTGATTCACCAATCTCCATCATTTTCAGCCTGGCTCCTTCTGGATCCGCCATTAATCGACGGCGATGTCGTGGTGACATACAAACGCACTTTATCATAGGAAGGTCTGGAGATCGAAGTACGAGTCAGCCATCAAAAAAAATGTGACTTTCTATCTGCCGTGGCACGCGTGATGCTCAGCATGAGCAACGGAATAGATGAACAACCCTGTGCCCCTCAACTGGAAAGTACACCCCTAGTAGAATTACATGTAAAGCAAAATGGGGAGCTGCACTCCATTTGCCTGAGCTTAACGGTTCTTTTATTTTGTGGAATGCCAGACAAGGGATCGAACCATTACAAGAACGGGCAGTGCAGACGTGGATACTGCACTGTCGTCACTCCATGGCTTAGGGTACTCAAAAACACAAATAGGCTATGCCAAGGTGTCGGATGCATCATTGCTATTGTATTAGTAGTTTTGGCATGGTAAATACAATGTTTTTTCATTGGTATTGGTGAAATGAACAATGAATTTGCTTGCACAAAAACAGTGAAGGGAACTCGGTCCCAGTCCTCTGGGTTCGAGTCCGAGTCATTGAACTCCGAGTCCGCGTCACGATTACTTGAAATAGGGACTCGAGGCCGGCACTGGTCGCTGGGCGCTCAGCAAGAGATACTGAAGCAGGGAACACGAGGGCTAGCTTAGGCAATTCGCAAGTTAGGTACCACCACCATCACATTATTTTTTATTCGATTCGATTGCTACGGATTCAGAAAGCCAAGCTCATCACGAGACACTGGCCATTTTGAGCGTGGATAAGCACCGGTTATAACTCGCCCTTTCTTCTCGACTAGTGCTCAGACGATATCGAGGCAGGGGTGTAACTAATCCCACTGACCTGCTCCCGGGACCGCCATTTTACGTCTCCATCCGACGGACGCTCAGGGAACTCCAGGAACCGACCACTTTCGCGGAACTCGGAGGAGCGGAAGATCCATGTCCAACGTGACAGCTCACAGCAGACTGACGAGACTTATTGCAAATATCCCCAAACCCTCTGCATAACAGCGGAACTAGGAAATGAAGACAAAGACCTCGCCCATCGCAACTGTAGTCATCTTGGGGAAACGCCTCGGTGTATGCGGGGGTCTAACTCGCTACCGCTCTGCCACTCTTCCGCCCCACATGAGGTACCGTCAGAGAGATAGTGCCTCATTCCGTATTCCCGGTGAAGGATTCGCAGTTACGATTAGTGCAGTATCCAGGTCTGCACTCTTGCCGGGCCTTGAATAGGTTCGATCCTCTGGCTGGCAAGTATCCCATAACAAAATAACCAAAAACGAAGCCCTGGTCTTTCAATATGTCAGGCGATAATTTGATCTCCCAACTTTGCAAGGATTTAAAGGCACAAATAGCAAACAGGGAAATGTTTTTGGAAGTGAAAATATTAATAACGGAATGAAGGAACTCCAGAATTGAGGGAATACATCTCAATAATGATGACAGATATAGAAGCATTAACCATACCTACCACTCGAAATTAGATTATTGTCCTAATATCTTAATTTTGGATCACTATTTTATGTGTTTGTGTTCGAAAAACTACAATCTCATGGCTGAATTCACTGATGAAAGAGTGCTGAAAAAAGAGTTGCTACCATGGTTAACAACATTCAAAAACAGTAATGCGATAGAAATAATGTCTGAACAATGCAATTTTAGACAATAGTCCCCGTTATTGCGTTCCATGTTCTTATGGCACGACATCGTAAACTCAACATTCCTCATGTCTAGTGTCATTCTGATAATACCTCCTCGACTCACGTAAAAGTACACATGACATCAGTTTCACATATACAGTACAGTTACACAGTACAGTTATACAGTATAGACATGCAGTACTGTTGTTCTTGTATCAACATAATGATTCAAGGCAAATAACAGAATACTAATAGTACCACAATACTCATATGGATTTTTGAAACATCCAATAATAGGAGTGCCGTCGAATTGTGCTGTCTGAAGGTCAAGGGTCATATATCAGATTGGAATTATACACGCGGAAGAGGATATGTAAAGGAAGAGGATACTTCAAAACCCTACACCCATAACTTGGAGGTTCTAGCATATTGTACTGCTGAGATATATTGATTATACATTCAAAGAATACCACTTTACTTGTGACGTCACCGTGTAACGAAATGAAAGTTCAAAACTTCCACGACAAGTTCAATACATAGTATTGCGAGGCCCGTGTAGACTGAAACACTACAAACTATGATCTCTCCTATAAATGAATAACCACCTCTCACGAGTAGCACAATCTGAACCTGGTCCACCTCAATAACACACTTCCAGGCGGCGATGGAGACGAGTCGCACTTTTAGCTTCAGGTTGACTGAAAGTTGCTTGTGATTAGCCCATAATCAAGTGACTGAATAGCTTCTATTGAGTCTGTACAATTACTCGCTTGAAATGATGTGAATTATACCATATCGTAAGGCAGTGTGAATTGACTTGAACCGAATCTAATGACTTATCCCTATCTCTGCTACCAAGGCCGCACCCAGGCGCGTTTCTATAGGGCTAGGGGGCTTCAGCTCTCACAAAATGCTCCGAGCCGCCTCAAAAAAATGAAATAAATGTGTCCATCGAATACGTAGGCCTATACTTTGTGAAAATTAGGGAATAAGAATAGTTCCACACTGTTTCGCAGCTGGGAAAGACCTTTTCCGGCGATCTGAGGGTCCTAATCAAAAAGAATTGTCTATGCTTCGCGCCAGCCGATGGTGGCGCTTCGCTTGGATGGTCGGATCATGATTACCCCTCCCCCCTTCCTACCAACAACAAAAGAACAACAGCAATATTGACGCCAAAACCGCGCCTGGCCCCACCTGCGCAGCATGTTTCCGTAGATGAAAAGAGGTAATAATTGATATACACTGTACATACAAATAACAACCTATTGATTCATACAAAAGAAACGAATATAGTGCAGATTGCATACAGTCTAGATGAATGGAAGTTTCCTGGTGTACGATGTGAGTGGTGGTGAACAGGTGGTCAGATTTTGCATCTTCGTCCTAGTAGTAAAACTTGAGTTCACATAGTTATTTTACATGCTGATCCAACACGTGCCGATTTGTGGGAAATGGGAAAGAACCTTCCTATCAAGTTATTTATGTCCTGCGCCATATTGCACTGTGGCCGAAGTCATTGCAATATGACTATGGGTATTCCGCAACTGGTATATAGGCTTTATGGTAATAATTGCATATTGGCCGGAGTCGAGCTGCTGCTACGTTGTTGTGTATCTCCAGATACTCTATCCTAGTCAGTTCCTGGCAGCCCGTTGTAAGGTGGTTCACTCTCTCATCTGCCACTTTGCAAATATTGCACTTGCTGCCAGTCGACATTCTCATGGTGGGAGTTTGGTGGTTCTTCGTGGTCAGCGCTGTGACGGACGACTGTTTCGATCTTCAGTCCGGTGCAGGACAACCACATGAAGGCATTATCTGGTGTGGTGATATCATCCACTTGTCGAGGAAACCGACTGTGCGTAGGCTCGTTCTTCCATTTCTCCTCATTCTGTTGTGCCCTTTCCGATCTCCGTCCATCCTTTCCCGGCCCCTCCTGACAACTTCCGGACTACCTGCTTCCAGTAAGGGCTCTACCTAAAATGTTCCCCATTTATCGTACCGTCCACTTCCTTCAGACCTGTGTCACCGCGTCGCCTTGACAGGTATAGTCTGTGGATGTCTGGCCTTGGGTGGAGTCCACCATGGATATTGAGATGCTTGCGAGTTTTTCGGCCGAACTCCGACAGCTCGCTTTGGGTCCAGTCTATCATTCCTGCGGTGTAAGCTCAGTACAAGCAAAGCGTATGTGTTCATGGCTTGAATGTTCTCCATATGCTCTGTAGGATACCTTGGTATTCGCACCCTCCGAGTACAATGGATATTATTATTAACGGTCTGCCTTTCCTTTTCTGGTTTTGATCGGTGCCGGAAGTGCCATATAACGTATACCTATTCAGGTTCATTCTCATCTAGCTTCATGAATATATTTTTATCAAATTGGACATGGTGTACACATTGGAGATGGGTTGGTGAATTCGACAATTGTGAAATTACAATGTTGGATCTCCTCATTTCCTGTCCATCGAATGACGCAGATTGAGGTAATTTCGTTACCATGGCTGATTAACATTTTACGTCAGTTTTGTTTTTCTCTTGATCTTTCCAATACTTCAACATTTCCAAAGGCCTAATAACATGTACGACATGTGCTGATCGGAACAGACAATAATCGTATTTGCGTTTATTCACAAAACGGAGCCCTGGGCTATGACTTGGAGCGAGACCCAATTTCTCGAGGCAAAGGCCGACGAATACATCTTCTAAGAACAGATACGGAATCGATAGTGAAACAGTGAACACCCTGGGAGCTAAATCACCTGAAAGAATATATCCTACACCAGATAAGTACAGGGGGAATTCCTCACGAGGGTACTCTTTTTTTGATACGTACCATTTGCCACGCTTACCTGTTCGTACTCGTATCGGCTTGCCCATAGTGTTACCGTAACCCCTACAAATGTAGCCAGTCGCGAAATTCTTTGATGGAGAATTAGACAGAAGGGTGACTAAGTTCCGTATAGAAATGTACACATTGTCGTCTGCCTTCATGACGTATTGAGCTTGTGGGCAGTACATACTCGCCCATTTTATGCCCATCAAGGTTTTTCTTGTTAGATTGCGGTAGGAATCTTGAAAATCTTCCAATAAGATATCTTTGTGCTCAAGAGCCTCGCTGCGGATTGAATCCAAGGTTGGTGCTTTTGCAGGTTTTGCAAGGAGAAACGCGTAGCGAACGTTGGCCCCGGCAACGCGTGAAATACTCATACACGACTGTCTTTGGAGCACACGCTGATCTACGTTTACAGCATTGGATAACAGAAGCACTAGCAAGAATATATCATCCATAGTTCCATTGGTCCTACACAAATCAGGCTGGTTTATGACAAGTTCATAATCATGAGGATTGACCGGATTAGATACATTACTCCAGGGGTACGGACCATTATCATTTTGCTCCAGATTTGGGGTACTGGTACTATCATTTTGATATCGTCTTGGTAATTGTGATTGCCGAGCATCTTTTTTCTCCTGTGTATTTTCAGCTAGGATTATGTCAGTGTCATTTTGATAATTTTCGAGCAGTGTTTCAGCATACATGTCATTCTTTCTAGTGAAGTGAGAATCAGTACTCCTCGTTACATTATCTCCAGAGCGATGATTGGACCTGAGAGCATCCATCAACATATGCATCATATCTGTGTCCGGAACATTGCTTTCATTGCTTCTCCTGACCAACTCTTGAAAACTAGATTCCAAATCATTGTACAGGAAAGATGAAACTTTGCTACGCGTAACGAAAAGCTTCGGCAGCGCCGTATGCGTCCACATATGTTGCCAACCATGCCAGTTGAAGAGAACCACTGTTAGGGCAAACACTGTCCCCAATAGAAATATCTTGGTCCTTAATGTCGTCATCATTTCGTCAGAGGGTCTGATTCTGATGTCCTGCAGGAACAGTTGCCGTTTGTGTTTATAATCATCTGCGCTGCTAGATGGATTGACGTCACATAATAACAGCACCTGAAAAATGGTTATAATACAAATTAATTTGTTTTGTGGTAAAGTATGTGCTATACCAATCGGTGAGAATCAAATGAAAATATAATAAAAATATAATGAAAATCACAAATTGTTTCAAAATCTTTTTTTTTGTGCAAATTTCACATCTCTAATTTTTTCAACCTCTTTTTGTGAATGTGACTATCCGCCTAAATCTCCAAGGAGGCAGTTTCTGTGCACTGTAAACACTATTTGCCGAAAGGCCTAGGAATATCGGACCTGTCAGAGACTGAATTTTTGGAGCATTCATTGCATTACAATCTGGCGTAGATAATTCAGTGACATGCAATATATGCAAAATTAGACGATCCAATATTGCAGTATATTACTCCACATAACTTTAGAGTGGGATCATGGCTGGAGGCACAATGCATGGCGCCACCCTCCCCGGCCACTGACAGATGGATACCATGCACAGGGGTTGAACTAATCGGATTGTGGAAAGGTGAATCGTGATATTTGTAATTAGAAAGCTCTAGTCAATTGGATGTTTGTATGAAATTTAGATAGGCATAACATGTTCACTGGTGCACATGTCAATTGCATGATGCATCACTATCAATAACCCATGCATGCTTCGTCAATGTGATTTATTATCAAATGCATTGCAATCCTTGGATATCGTGTAAAATGCGGAAAAATCAGCGAAATTGAATCACAACTTGCCCAAAGATCAGGGTCTCCTTCTCTAAATTCCAATATTTTTGGAAATGTTTCCCTAATTTTGTGGTCTGCAATTTGTTACTTTCGACTTTGTTGCAAAGTGAAATACCGGTATCAATTGAACATAGCAATTCCTGGATATCATGAAAAAATCACAATTTCCAAAATAAAATGGAATTTTTCGCCCAGTTCAATGAAAAAACATGTAATTTGTGCCTCCCTAACCTGTTGCAAATTTTGGAATCTTGCGACTATTACAATAAACAATTATAGTATCTCATCCGGCTCTTCGGAACCGATGAGATGATAATATCCGGTTCTCATATAGCGCTCCATCACAGCTGTCGCAAAGCACTTCACAGATATTACCCCGATCATAGGGAGCGGTAAGTATTTATAGACAGAAGCGCCTGTTGTCCTCGACTTCCTAACACGAGGTCCCAATTCAACCTCTATGGAGAGAGGAACATTGGAGATGAAGCGCCTTGCCGAAGGGCGCATTGGAAAAGGTGATCGAGTTTCGAGAGATTCGAACTCACGATCTTTTAATCAACTGGGCGCAGCTCCACCGGACTGAGTTATCTGATCTCCAAACGTGAAAGGAACAATTATGTGGTAGAAACAATTCTAAACTTCGGAAAATTCATCTCCATCCTCTCAAGGTCTCAGTCCTATGGAAAACGGGTTAATGCGCACCGTCTCGTAAGGTTTTTTTTCTTCTGATTGGCTAATAGTATTGTATCGATTATAGTCTTCGTTGGGGTTGGGGATTAGGTAAGGGATTAGGGTTAGTGCAACCAATCATGAAAGTTCTCTCAAGCAAGTGCGCATCGGTCCTGGGAAAACCCACGACGATTGAATATGTTCATTCCGCTAGTAGCCTAACATCACACCACGGATTCGTCGATTCGCACGTGTTGGACTGCCACATGTATCGTTACTAGCTCCCTCGATGTACAGGGCACTTATCATGTCGAAGTGGAATAGCTGCATCCTGCGAATATAGGCTTATTTTGAATTTTTCTATTTAACGGAAAGTAGCCTATACACATGGCAATCTAAGGACAGCGTCAGTCAGCTGGGAAAGGGTGGACGAACCGTCGAAGGCTCCCAAAGTATTATGTGTTTCAATTGATTGTTTATCCTACAGATCCCGCAACTCACTCCTACTACCTCCCACAATGTCACAATATGTTGTGCAATAGCGGACGTGCTTTTTGCTGTGAAGTAAGCATAGGCTGAAATGGATTTCCCCACCAGTGCACGCGGGTGCACCAAATGTAAGTAAAATACGTAACTGGTGTAAATTTGACCCTTTGTTGTTAGGAACAACAATCGGATGTTCATTTCGGCCGATCATAGTCATTTTCATGGTTTTGTCTATCTTGAAATTGGGCCCGAATTACAGAAAACTATAATTTGGGCTGAGTTCTCAAGTCTTCGATTTTGAGTCCGAGACACGGTCATCAAACTTCGAATTCAAATAGGGATTCGAGAAGGGTATTTAATTTCTCTTATCATATCATAGGCCCGTGATGAGGTGTGTTATTAGGTGAATATTACAAGCTAAATGCTGGTCCCAAATTGATTAACCCTGTAGCGGCCGCGACCCCTGAACTCTATCATGCGACGTACCACGCCAACCAACAGCTGATAAGCAGGTGAGGTTTATGTGTAGGTTTACACATCTTTGTCCTACTGCACCATTGTCCTAAACCAAGCCACATGAAGTGGAAATTGAAATGGCTGGATTATTATTAGTAGTTGTAGTAGTACCTACCAAGTTGCTTCATGGTAACCTGTTGACTGAGGGAATCTGCGATGAACTTCTATGTAAACCTCTCCGAAATAAGTGTAATCGAGAACCGTATATCCCAGTTATAGACTCCCGCACAAAAATGGTAGCATGTACATATGTAACCACGCAATTTCGGCTAATCCTGCTAGTCTGATAGAATATTGATCGCCATGTGTAGGTGTTGTTATTTGCTGTGGATACTGGTACACTGTGCACATATAGTGTGCGCCATTTTCATATTAATTTGATTAGCAGTAATGGATCAATACATTGATGTTAAACAGCTGTGTGGCACACAGTAGTTATATCGATCGTGCAAATGAGGTGTCACGTAGGCTAATACCACGGTGTTGAACCACCCATGTCATTATCAGTGCTCGAGGATCCGATAAAATTTGGTCGAGGTCGGGTCGATGGCAGGCCGGGACGGACGATGATATAGGCCTACTTCAAATCCTGTAACAAAATATACTTAACAAATAGTGTGATTTCATGCGTCCAACAAATTTCCAAGAAGACACACAATCTGTTTCCAAGCTTTCATGAGCTTAAAATCCCCCAAACCCAAATCATACATTTCCAAATGTGTCAGTATGGGTGGTTCGCTATTTGGAACAATTTGTGGTCCGGGGAAAACTATGAGTCCCCGTTTGCGTGGTGTGATTAGATTTTGAGTAAATAGATGAGAATGTGGGCTACAGTGGAATTGATTTTCCTTCCTGTTAGTGCGTCTCCGCGCTATTGTTAGGTTACCGGTACACCAGACTACGTCTATATAGGCCTACTAATTGTGAGCGGTGATATCTGTAAAGCGCAAAATAAAATTTAGCAGTGATAAAGATGTGACACCTCAATTTGTTTCAACATTTAGCCTGCACATATTTGTATTAAAATGCGAATTGAGCTTATCAGCTGAAGATAGTGGTGCTGGATAACAAGTCGGCACAACCTCGAAATGAGTTGTTCCGGATGTTACATCATTGGCACACCAAATGCGTCATGGTCGTGTTTCTAGTGTTCGAGAACTAGAGTCACATTGGCGCATCCGCACTGGATTAGTTGTGGGATACTACGGGGAAGATGAATTCGCGGGAGCACGTGGAGGCTGATTGGTAAGTGTTAACTTGGTGGATCCGGGAGGTATGGGGTTATTACCTCATCAGTCCCGAAAAGCCGGATGAGATATTGTAGTATTTTTGCCATTCGACCTATATTGACTGCTGCTGGTCGCCATAGCAACGGTTGCTATGGTAACACTTCTGTTGAACGAGTTACACTAATTGGATGGAACCCTATGGTGGGGTACCCATTGGTGTCGTGTGGTCTAGTAACAAAGTACACGCAAAAAGGTTTCCGTATGTATTGGTCCTGATTGAACTGAGAATACCAGGGGTAATCCAGGGTGAGTTACATTTCCGTGAGTTTCCCCTTCCATGAACAGAGTACCCCTAACGTCGAACAAAACTTTGTGATGACCTTGAAGGATCTTTCTCTGAGAGTGAGGTTTTTGGAAAGAAAAATTATCACTAAGCTCAGTAATGAGTGCCCCTAACGTAGTATCACTTGTGGTTCCC
This sequence comes from Pentamera pediparva, assembly GCA_025400115.1. Lineage (NCBI taxonomy): Eukaryota > Metazoa > Echinodermata > Holothuroidea > Dendrochirotida > Phyllophoridae > Pentamera > Pentamera pediparva. The sequence continues at coordinate 9,843 of JAODTT010015897.1, forward strand.
ATGAGTGCGGCATTGGTAAAACTATGATCTGTTATCGTCGCCGACTCTTTTGATACACGGGTTGGTCTATTAATCGAGGGGTAGAGCCCAGAGGATTGTAGTATATTTATAAAGTCAACTGAAATTCTATTCAATAGATCAATGTTGTAATCACCCGGTAAGTAGCAGTATTTTTGTTCATCGGTGACTTTGCTGAGCACCTCTGGGATTTACTCATAGAATTGTTTATTGTTTCCAGATGGAGAGCGGTATGATACACCAATAATAACATGCGGAGAGATTTGGTACTGTTATTTCCATGAATAGACTCATCTAGTTGTGATAAATCTCCACGGTTAATGAAAGACAGGTAATTTGTAATGAATAAACTGACCCCACAACCTTTCCTGCAATTTCAGTGATTATCTGTAAAGGTGTACTTTGGCATGTTTATCGAGGAGAAATTACATTCATTCAACCGAAAACAGCAGGCTACCTCTCTTGCTCCGCATTTTTCGTGTTGTCATTTGATTGAAAATGTCCAGAAATTCCAGCTTGGGTGTTCACTATATCGCTCAATTGCGATGTGAAAATTGCAACAACAAAAAAAAACGGGTGGAAGGGTAGTACCACATCCTCTCCCCGTTTGGTCGATACACATCTCGCTTGGGCGCTACACACCAGTGGCATAGCCACAGGGTGCGTGGGGGGGCGGGGGGGGGGGGGGGGGGGGGGGGGGGCGGGGGGGGGGGGGGGGGGGGGGGGGGGGGGGGGGGGCGGGGGGGGGGGGGGGGGGGGGGGGGGGGGGGGGGGGGGGG
>JAODTT010016008.1:0-10638 GCA_025400115.1 Pentamera pediparva
GGAGATAGCTCAGAAGCTCAGGAAATGTTTCATTTCACCCGCTACTAAGAGTCAGGAAATACATTTCCTATCGTACGGTTTGGGTTTCGATTTATATAGTTCAGTTGACTGTGCAGTGTTGTTTCATGATATAAAGTGAATGTCTGATTTTTTTTTACTCAGGCCTAATCCCAGCGGATTCACATTTTGTAATTTCTGAGGCGTTTTAGAATATTTCTAAATGGGTGGGGTACCTTAGACCCCTCACCCGTATCAATCCAAAGTAGACTCGCCCCCTCGTCGTGACGCGTCTGGTGCACCCCCTATCGTGAACAACCAAATCTACGCCGTTTGATACAACACATATTCGTGCTACTTTGCTTTGTATCTAATTAAAGCGCAACTCCAGTAAGGTAAGTCCTGATTGGTTGCTCGTATTGTATGGACTTCATCGTACTCTTTGTTGCGGTTAGGGATTTCTAATGTAGGGATTAGAGTTAGCGTTATCTGACGAGGAAAATTCTTGTCCAGAGGTGCGCATCGACCCCTCCGTATTTGGGAATGTTGTTCGTGTTCTCTCCTTGTTTTATGTGTCATTCCATCCATAGCCCTAAAGGTGTCCAAAGTTACTGTGTGAAGGTTATTAGCTATACCTTTCTCCCGTGTCATTAATTGCCTCTTCGGAACAAATACTCAGTATGCAACACCGACAACACACAATTACCAGGACATCTTGGTCGTATTGGCATTGGAGTGTATGCCCATCGATGCATTGGAGTGAATGCCCATCAATGCCTTTGGCAGACATATTTTTCTAATTCACGATTGTTTTTCGTTGGTGAACATTGGTCTATTACAACTGATTAATCTGAATCGACTGAATGGAACCGACAAATCAAGCACTTGGCCACTTTGTTGACACCTGGTCCCAACATATAAACAACTCATTGTCCGCACAGATATTGCAGGTATCACTGGGAAATTCACCTCCATTAGTCATAGCATTTGCACACGGCACGATTACTCTAGCGCTGGTATGAAGAGCGATCGATAAATCCCGGGGTCACGTTTCAAGCAAACGTGGTAGATTATAACGAGTAAACGGCGTACAACGCAATGAGCGCACTCATACCTAGGATGCGCGATTTAGCGGCTCGAAGCAATAATGAACACGGATCACAAATACACTGAACACTGAGGATTGTCAACAGTAACAGGATCAGTTTTCGCGTGTATCCGTGTTGTCCCTGCAACTTGTGAATCTATGCTTGCAAGGGAAACAACCAAACCGTTTTACTGCATGCAAGGAGTTGGATGGTGCAGGTTATCTTTCCATTGGATCACTGTAATGACTTCGGAGGAATGGTCTGGTGTTCGTTTATAAGCATGGTCAGCATGGTAGTCATTATTCTGTAGGCCTAAATAATAATATGATGATAGAAAATGATAATAATAATAATTATAATAATGAAGTTATAATTTATTTCGCCAGCCTCTCCCCGACTCTATCATTTCGTTTGAATAACTCTGGTATATAGAGTAGGTCTTTGTTCGCCTAGCCATGCATGCTTGGATCGGGAAAAACTAACAACTCTGCTAAGTCATCTTCATCCATACTCAACCGAGAATCATATATTTTCTAACCATTTACATATGATCGCCACAACGCGGAAACAGCGATATGCTCATACAAGCGTGAGGACAGAGCTCAAGTTCAAACGTGTGCACGATGCCTATACCGAGTTCAAACAAAAGGCGTTCATCACCATAATTTGTCTGGTCAAGCGAGTACGCCTGCGCAGCAAGCTGTTATTTAGATGACCTCTGCCTAATTCCAAGGAGTGTTTCGTTTAGGCACAGTGATAGGCTATCTCCGCTGAGAGAGTGAGCGACGGGGGTCGTGGAAAGGTTATCGCGATAAAAAGGAGTTAAATTAATAGCCTTCCGGTGTGGGAAAGGCCAATGTCCTGAGTCCTCACCCGTCGCACAAACATGTCCTGCTCTTCATGAGCGAGGATAGTATCTGGAGAATACCAGACTGGTTGTTTATGACTCATAGGCCTCATATAAAATGCATTCACAGGAATATTGTCCCATCGCACTGAGGCTCGGCGCTGTGTCTTGTACAGGACAACGCTTGGCTGTGCATTTGCGCTGTTATTATATGGAAGATTAAATTACGGGATAAAACTGTAAAAACTCCTTGATACAGGCCTAAGAATGATAGTCGTTGGATAGGGCTATGACTGTCAGTAAACCGCACTGTGACAGTCTTATATAGTTCATAGAAAGTTCATAAATGATAAAGCGTTTGTGCGTGATTTCGTGTCGGTTACCATTATAGGCCCATCGTAGTAGGCTACGATGTCCAGACTACAACAATAAACAATAATCGGGGTAATAAGAGTGCAGTGGGGGTTACATGAAAATGGAATGTATTTTGTGTATGCCGACGATCGTTCGGCTAATACTGATATCGTGTTTCGTGTTTGCGCCATTTTGAGCCTCGTACACTCCGGTGAATCTGATTCGAATGAAATTCGGTGAAAAACGTTGCGGATTCGCAATCCGTGCTGCATGCTGTACAGACATTGATCGTGTAGTAATAACTTCATATCAGTTGGACGTCAGGTATAAATTGAGGATTGATTTAACGTCGGATGAAAGTATTAGATTCATATAACTATTACTTCATAAAAAAAAATACGAGAGGCATTTTTCAGCTCACGGATTTAAGTTTCATAAGAATTGCATTTTATCAATAGACCCGCACGACCTGTGATGGTGAAAAGTATGAAAATGTTTTTATTGTGATGTAGGCACATGTATGGTGGATACAGCAAGCAGTCTTATTTGGTGCTACGCCAAACTTCCACTGGACAGTAAACGAATGTCCTTTTATGTTTTGTGGCGTAGCCAGAATTTGTTTGAGCACTGGGGCTCACGACCCTTCACTGGAGGATATCTTGATTTGTCCCCACCTCCATACAAATCAACATGTACATTTCAAAATAGTCCGCAACCGTCCCGTAGCTACGCCGATGCCCGAGACCTGGATCAATCTCGACAACAACACTGATGCTAACCCGTGAGACATCTTGGATATATAATTATGTTCTTTTCATCCATTTGCAGGTACTGACTCGATGGTCCTCCTCCGCCCAGCCCAGCATGTCAGTAATATCCGTCCACCTTTGCCATTCCCTCCATGACGTCACACGATGAAGCAGGGCACACGAAGACGATGCTGGGCCGTAATGGCTGAAACAGTCTCCCAGTACCAGTCCTAACCAATCAACTGACCTACAGTGCTTACCTGATGGCGCACCATATTCGACACAAAAGGCGCCATCGTCCTGTGATGCCCAGTAAGTACAGCAATGTCCCGGACTTGATCGTGCCATCAGCAGATTCCACCCAAATGGTGCTGGATTGTGATGGTTTGAGTAGTCTCTTTGTACCAGTCCTGGCCGACCACCGGTGATCACATGATCATACGCCATCGTCGACAGCACAGACGCCACCGTCCTGTTATGTCTCAAAAGTACAGCACTAAAACCAGTTCCCTGGACTTGACCTTGTCATCAATGGAATACACCTGAAACGATGCTGGATCGCCACTCCATGGAAACTCTCTCTTCCCTGCCCTTATGTCGTGTAGACTTATCTATAATGGCATTGCAGTTCCACGTGGAAGAACCACAAAAGCTGGGAAGCCCGAATTATACCGGCGGCTTTTAGCACCTAATCGCTTCAGCGTCAGGTCATCGCTCCTTGTGACGCCTTTCAGTACGTACCTACAAGGCTCCCGACATACACCATCGGTCAAACATCGCAGACATGTCATGGAAATGATGCAATACCGTAACGCGCAGCTTAACTAGCTGCTGAAGTTAGGACGCCATCGCGTGAACACCACCATATCGCCGCCATATGAAGCCAGTGAGTGATGTCCGGAGACGGATAGACGGGGATGAGAAGTGTCATGGAGAATTTGTCCTTTCATCACTTCATGACGAAATTAAGTTGACATGAGCGCGCCTCGTAAATATTTAGGTAACTACTTAGACAAACCGTACCACCATTCTAAAGACATGACATCCCACCGGAATTCGTCAACCAAATCCTGATTCTCGTTAGGTGAGAGTGTTATTTGGGCACATGCGTGAACGCCTCAACCCTGCCGAAGCGAGTAGATTTCAGAATGATTTAGGTACCGTAGTCTCGGACGTTTTGGGCATTACATACTAAACATGGATTTACTATCATGATCATTTCCCTGTATGATATACTAATAATTCAGTTGCCAGCGAAACATAAAACCACAGAATAGTGAATAAACCTTCTGCATTGAGCGAAATTGGCAAACAAATGTGATTACCGGAATGTATTGTGTTCAATTTGTGTGAGGAATTATATTGGTCCCCGCACATGTGTTACTAATCTGTAAGAAAACAAAACCAGGATTACCTGAAGGATTTTACTACCAACATAAATGAACATAGACTAATATAGCTGCATGAAGCGCTATTCTATCATTTCCATTTCTTCTCTCAAATTGTAAAGGTAACATGTAAATACTTTAGCGTCTAACTGAATGCTGGGGTGTATTCACTCCAATAACAACGAATGTTCTTTCAACAACTCCGCGTGACACCAGTAAATAGGCTCTGTGTAGGCTACAGGTCATAAAGGTTGCATGGTCCTTTCAGCTTTGCCAGTGGTTGGTTTTGGTGTTACCATTTACATAATAGTGAATTTATAACTAACCTGGCTTGAGAAAGTCCACGGGAATGTTCTTTGAAATGTGCAACTCAAAACTGAAACCGAGTAAATCATGATGTTTTAATTATTCTTCAATTGTACACGTAATCCGTCACATTATTTGGTGCTCGATTGTGGCTTCTCACAAATCTCGCTCATTAGCCAGTCAGTGCAACTGCTGCATGCATGTAGGTATAATATGGTCTGAGGAAGACCACCGAAATGTTCTTCGAAATGTGCAACTCAAAACTAATACTAAGACATCCATGCGATGTGGTAAGTTTCAATTCCATAGAAACCCGCCACTTCATGTGGGGCTCATTCGCGGCTTGCCACGATTAGTTCAACTATACTATACGTATGTCTATCATGGTCTAAGAAAGACTACGAAAATGTTCATTGAAATGTGCAACTCTTGAAGTTACAATCAATTTCCGATTGTTCGAGTAGGCTAAACCGTAGGCTATTATATTGTGTTCGATTGTGGCTTGATCACAAATCATTGATGCAACTAGCACCAGTATAGACTTCATGTGGACTGAGAGGGACCACGGGAATGTTCTTTGAAATTTGCAACTCCAAACTAAAACCAAGACACCAGCATCAATGCGGTGTTTTCATTTCGATTTGTACAGATAACCAGTCACTTTATGTGGTGTTTGTTGTGGCTTATCACTAATATCGGTCGTGTATGCAGCTGGTACCAGTAGCATACACTAGCCTAGCCTACTTACCTGAAATGGCATAAATAACAACATGGCTGATGATGTGAGCCACCACCCACTCGAGTATTGTCTGATTGTAGTTGACGGCAGTGACCGATGATTTCTTCTTTAAATAACTGGTATTTCGTCTTTCTGAGCGTTGTACCAAGTAAATGTGGAATTGACAACTCAAAACATGTGTGCTGCAATACAACTACCACAGGTGTATTTAGCCTTACCGTAGTGTGTATGGGCCACATGTAAGTAGATTTTAGTTATTATAAACATTCACCTAGTAAAATTATTTTAAATGTGGTGTTGGGTTTTCGCACTTTCCAGTAGAATTTGTGGTGGCGGGATATGGTGTCGGGTATTCGGGAACTCATGCCACGCGATGTGGTTTTGCTGTGAACTTTGCACAAATTATATAAAGTAGACTTAGTCACCACCTCACGTAATCACTATACACTCACTGCACGTATATATCGCACTATTCACATAATATTGAAGATTCAATGTCGTCTGGTAGAACTTTGGCGGAAACTTGAGCGACGGCGTCGTTTGTATGACGTCACGACGAAAAACTTACAGAGCCAGATCGAAATCGGTAATCGTCACCATGATAAGTCAATGCAAAATTAGTTCCGATATACCTTGAAAAAATTGTTGTGACGTCATGCAAACGGCCCCGTCCATTATTCGCCGGGTGTTGCGAGACGATATTGCCTCTTCAACCTTCGCTGATTTCAGTCGAGTCAAAATATGGTAATATGGTATTACCCAGAACAGATTGCGAGTTACACAAACCATGCACGCAAGAACTTCCAACGTTGGCCATTTTGAACGTATACGCAGTATTTCACTGCTTGCTTATGTTTAAACGTTCCGAAGCATGCAACGTGTTTGGCGGAATAGTCAATTTTTCATCAAGCAGGCGTTATATCGGTATGTTGTTATCTGTTTTGGGTTGGCCATTTTATTTCCATTATTTTGACTGACTGTATATCACGAGGTTTTCTTGTGTTTTGCAAGTATTATTTGTCACCGTTATCTGGACTTGTATTAAATAACTGATAATGTATTTATTTAATAAATGTTTTGTCGTGCCAAGGTATATTTAATCACTTCCATTCGATTTATTAACTATAGTTATATTGTTACATTTATTATCACCTGTAGCTAGTGTCTGTCTGCAGACGACCTAGCCGGGGCAGATGTGGCCGTTTTGCCAAAACAACAAGTAGATTAGCGTCATTCATTCATTTCACTATATATTCTCTATATGTAATTCATTGTTTGTCAGGTTGTTATCCTATATGAAATGGTATATTAACAACTGGTGGTCAAGAGATGTAGCCTAGACCTAATGCGAATTAGAGACGCCATCTAGGGTTGCCCACTTGCTTTTACGCAAAAAGGCGAGGACCAACCCTCTCCCACACATATGTATGCTCGTTCTCATGTTCCTGTGTGAGTTGCATATTTCCTATTCATGTTTCATAATAATGGATACTTCATCGCCTTTCTTTTTGTGCCAAATAAGAAACGACCGCCTCTGCTCTCGAATGAAGCTGTCCTCTAAATTATAATGGAAAACGCGTGCCCATTTCGTTTAAAACAATCATATAGTATCCACGACGTCACAGTCACCGCAGATTACCCGGCCTACCGCCAAACTAAGTAACAACCTAGAAGCAATAAAACGGATCGGTCCCTGGACATACATAATAATTTGGAAGAAGCTTTCTCTAGGTGGGCCAGTAAATCCTCAATTGGATCACATCGGTCGGTATTGGTTCCTCAATGTAACCAATGTGCTTCCTCTATTCAGGGAAATTCTAGGGTTTTAAAATAATAATAATCCATCGTGAAATTTGATTTCTTTTTATTATCTGTTCATATATTTATCAATGTATATATTTTAAGTGATGAAATTCAAATTATTTCCATACTATATCATATGGACACTAAGGCTGATTGTAACGCCGAAACCAGTGTCAATTCCGCCTGATTGAGTATTAGCAATGCGGGCAACCAGAGCTGTAAACAAGATGGCCGTTGCGTGCTGGATAGTTCTTTGTGAAGGGTAATAATGCGCACCCATATCGGCTGATCGGTATGCCGCGAGCCAACAGGTCAAGCACTCCTCAAATCAGTAGTAAAATTTGTTTCCAAATCCCTGGCTTCCGTAAATCAGTCAATATTGATGTTGCGGCTTCCATCGTGGAATTTTAGGCAAAACATCCATCCGGGTTCAGGGACAGGGTGGAACAGACAAGTATGTGCCCTCCAAAAAAAAAAGGCTTACAAAAAACAACAAGTTTGAAAGATCAGTCAAAGTTTCTATGACCTATATTCGAACAAGCTCCGGAAACTTCAAATTTTCGATCCCGCGGCCATCTTGTTCTAAATTTAGCACTGTTGCTGTGCGTCCATTATAAGCTGCGCGCGCAATGCATATACGTAGTTAGATTTTTCGTTTTCCATTTCTTTATTTTATGCTTGCAAGTTGCGACGTTCCGCCTTCTTACTCCCATTACTTCGTCTGAGATATTGGGCAATACCCCGTGTCAATAATCAATCCACGCAGCACACTGCTTCCCGCGCCGTGTTCTTCTTCGAATTTGAGGATGTATTGTGTCAAATTAAGGACTCTAACATCTAACACAAAAGTATATCCGTAGTATCAAATATTGCAAAGAAGTGAGAAAGAAAATAAGATATTTAAATGATTATCAATTGGATAATCGTCCCACGTGACAATAAAATATGTCATTTCTTCCACCAGATCACATGTGATGAAAATCGCCATGGTGACTGGTAGGTGCAGAATGAGAAACCAGGACGACTCAGGAACAACAGTAGCTTTTGTAGTAGTAGTTATTAGAAGCAAAAAGAGCGGGTGAGGGGTAACATGAAGGAACCGAAAATGTGCATACATATAGGATAGAGACAATCACAAGCTGGCAAGGGCGGTGCCAAGAACAGTTCCGCCTCATTCACAATCCATTCCACCTGGACAGAAAACATGGAGCTACTCTCTGGAATGATAAGAGTTAAAGATAAATCTAATAGAACGTTCCCTGATGCCACTCATTTGGAACACCTAAATTATACCCGATTAGATTTGTTCTCATGCTGATCAGAGTTAGGACACTGATCTATTTAGGTTGGTAATAAATCTAATAGGTTCAGTTTTAAGTAGGCCCTATATCAAATTGGAGTGGCATTAGGGAACCATCTATCAGATTCATTTTAAGTGGCCACTACGCGGTTGCAGATGCTGCAGAATGTTAGACACTCTGTAATATACGGGTTCAGTGTGGTGTGACGATGTTACGCTCCACTCAATCCTATACCTGTAGTTTGCCTGACATTTGGCGGCATCCCTATACCGTAACTATCATCGAACAAAATTGACAGTTGACAAAAATCGGTTACACTTTAGCGTCGGTTGTCAATGATTACGCCCCTCGCCTGTTCTTACAACAAAAATATTGCTTGAGTAGGCAAATGCTTCCCGTATTTAGAAAATTATTATACCGTAGTATTAGGTCTTAAAACGCGTAGTTCATATATACTACGAAAATAGCAATGACATTTTCAAATGCTGGTATTTGTAGCCGTATATACCTCTCTTTATTATTATTCTTGTAAACCAACTTCATTTTTTACCTATTTCTTTTTTTTTCTCTCTTGGAGACGGACAGTTATGGAATTCTGTCCAAGACACGCCACATATTTGCTGCAAGTGGATTGTATAGTCGAGGAAGCCTCAGAGAGGAGTATGTGTGTGAATGTTTGTATGTCCGTTTGTCTGTCATTGTGTCATATTTATCGTTTAAGAACATAGAGAAACAGAAAGCGAAAGCGGTAAAAAATAAGATAAAACGAAAAACAAAAAACAGAAAAACGACGGAAAGGAAATTGTGAAAGTATTCCGGGAACAGGAGTTTGAAGAGGGACCTTCTTGGAAGTTTTAACAAGGCATTGTTTTAAAACCTGATTAATTCAGTATTAAGCTCGAAGTAATAAAATGTTTTTATCTTTATTTTCATCTTTTTCGGTCGAATGGACAGCTGAAAAGTCTGCCCTGATATACGCCACATATTTGCTGCAAGTGGATTGTACAGTAGAGAGAAGTGTATGTTCGTGTATGTTTGTTTGTATGTCGTTAGCGTTTGTTCGTATGTGGGACTTGGGGAGCGAAAGCTGAATAAATGGAAAATATAGAGATCACTGATGAAAGGAGGACAACATATGGAATGAATGAAATGGTAGGCATGCACTGTTATTGAAAGAAATGAAAGAAATCCGGGAACGGACATTCGAATATTTCACAATTTGATGACCTTTTCTATATTCCTCAAACTTATAACGGTATCTTTTGTAAAAGTGTCAATTTGATTGTAATAATTAAATTAATTTTCATTGTAAAAACTAATGAATGAATGACCAGTGCATGCTATTATCACAGTGTACATTGCTCTTTGTGCAACGCATGAGCTTTCTTCTGGACAAGCATGCTGATTCCGTCACCTATAGGTTCGGCCATCGCGACAGTTGAAATGTAACTGATTACCCATGATGTACTGGTAATTGTGATTGAATATTTGTAGACTAACTGCGTACATTATTATTAAACACGTCCGCGAATCCTTAATAATGTTACAAAATGACGTCACTCCATTACATTTACTCCTACTACATTTTAGTTGTGGGAGAATCCAGTCTTTACATAAGCTTGTTATATCGTTTTTATATATTTATTTACGTTTACATTTTGAATTACGCGCATTTGTATATTACCTTTTTTTATTTCCTGAATTCTTCTCGACATGTCACATGTCTTGTTTGATTCTAACTGACGCATGGTGCTGAATTGTGATGTAGTTATAGATATGGCTTTACTGCAAGGTTCCATTAGGCGAGAACACGCTGAACATGGATGTACGATACTACGATGTAGTGAAGGATACGCGTGTACCACGAGGCTCTGTTCTTGAACAACAGGGCAGATATCGATTTCAGCTGTTCATTTACCGCTGAAAAGTAGAATCAACAGGCTGAATCTTTCTTCGGTTCCTTGATAGTCTGAGTCACGCTACACACTGACGGTTTATGGACCTCCAAAAAGTTGGGGTCCACCCAAAGTTTGGGGCTCATGCCCCCCCCCCCCCCCCCGGGCCCC
>JAODTT010016119.1:0-10635 GCA_025400115.1 Pentamera pediparva
GGCTTTGAAAGAGCTCGAACGGCGAGTAGAAGGTCATTTCCTGCAATCTGGGAGGTCTCAAAAGCGAAAAATTCGCTCTACGCTCCGCGCCAACCGATAGTCGCGCTACGCTTATATAGTAATCATGACAGATCAGTACCATTTCGAACCCCCCCTTCTGAAAAAGCTGCATACGGGCCTGTGGAGGAATAAAAATCAGCAATGATTTTCCTTCCCGATAGCGGCATATATTTGGGTATCCCTAGTGACATCAATGGACCCAAACAATTAATGTAGAATTTACATACACGAGATGAGTTAGGAACTCCGAATTCGAGTTTCGGGGGTTATGAGATACGCTCTTCCATCTATGTAAGTACTAAAACGATCCACGTACACTTTACTTACACATTGGCCTTTAAGGTCAGAAGGCAAATATATGACTTTGGGCACTGACCAAGTACTTCGTGAACTTGTCGAGCTGCCAAACCATTTTATGTATACGGGAGTGAGATGCTATCCTATAAGAATCGCAAATATCCATTTTGATACGAATTTTATTGCAAACAGGCGGTGTAATTCTGCTACTGAGACAGAAGATAAAGAGATCGCAGTTTGTAAATTGCCGATCATTTCGCGACAAGATTTCCATTGGGCATTAGTCACGACACTTCATTTCAATCGGAGACCTGTCAGAAAACTGATCTGCATTTTATGTTCGAAGCAATATCTGCAAAGCGCGTTAAGCACTTCAGAGCGGATGCGCTGTAAAAATATGTGATACATGGATATTATTATGACAAATTCTGATGTGTTTGACCAGAGGATTGGAGGATCCCGCGTAAGACATTACCTGAACCCTACGAGCATCTTCATAAACCCTTCTTTTCGACACCAAAAAGCGTAAAAAACGTCCAGCTGATTATTTAAAAATCTCGAAAACACCATAGCAAAGTAATTCAACAAACGAATAAAATGTGCTGCCATTTATTGAGATCAAAACAACAAATCGAACATACGTTCAAAGAAGATCTAAGGATGCAAATGCATAGACAAGAAATTTGATCAAGATAATCAGCCATCTCTCAATAGGAACGTACAAACTACAATTTCCAGCTATTCTGAATCTATCAACGCTTCAGCACATAATATTCACTATGGTTTGAGGTTGTTTTGCTCAGTTTGCTATTTGCCTCAATGATGTAACGTGCATTCCTACAAAATATAGGCAATATATACCGAATTCAAGATGAATTGCAAACTTATAATATATGTATATATATGTTCATATATACATATATATGTATATATGCATTTTATTACTGTATATTTCAACAGCTCCTCGGATCTTGTAATTGTGCGTACGCTTCACTCGGAAATGTGTATATGTGTTATCCACATCTGAGTAGCAATGAGGTTTGTCTTTAGTTTTCACCTAATTTGTGTTGCTGTGCAGCTGTGTTAATAGATATGTCCAATTGTAATTCCTTTTCCTCAGCTCCTTTTATAGAGAACTATGAAGTATAAACACACATTCACATTCTGTTTCACTCTGAACAAGATTACCTAATCATAAAAACAAAAACAAAAACAAAAACATGAGAACAAATAGAAAGCAGTCAAATTCAGGAGAAGCAGTGAAACTCGTGCACAGACAGAGCAGAAGGGGAGAGATTACTCAATTTCCTGCTGAGTGCTTGGACCTTCATTCGAAAGCATGAACATTTGCTAGATTTTTGCGCGGAGGTGTTGTGTTTTTACAAAATTACGTGTCGTCAACCATACTGTGTCTGACTTCGCATGTCGATTCCTTGACAATTTCAATATTTACAGGAACTTCGATAGCATTATGTAAGATTATTATTATCACTCCTCGCCATCAGGGGCGTCAATCCCACTTTGAAAAGTGGGGGGGGGGGGGTGGAGTGGCTGTCAATGCGGAGCGCGACCATTAGATGGCGCGGAGCTTACGACGAAAATTTGAGCTTATCATACCTAGATCGTCGGCAACGGCACTTGCGGAGTTGAATTGCAACCATCTTGATGTGCCGTTACAGCTGTTTAGTGTTCATATGGACGATTGGATACCACGTAAAGTTTCACAAATTATCATATTGTTATAACAAATAGATGTGTCAATGAGGACTTCTGGGTAACTCCAATGAGCGCGGGCGCGCAGCATTTTGCAGGTGAATATTGTATTGAGTCATCGCTGCAATTCATTGATTGTGGTTGACTCGTAGAGATCATGCTTCATATGACAAATGGTTCACTTCACGAAAAGTATGCGGACTGTTGCATATTTCTTGAGCTAGGCCTTGACAGGCCCATATGTTAGCCTAGATGCGCGTCGTGAAAAAGGAACCACTGCGCACGTGAACATTACCACCTAATTCTGGCTCAATATGTTATTGGTTCAGGCTCAGCTGTACAATCCTGGCTCTTCTCTGAAAATAATTTACAGGTAATATCTGTAAAGCGCTTTAAGACCGCTGTAAAGCAGTGAAAAAGCGCTATATAAGAACCGGATATTGTTAAAAGGATAGGTTACCGATACTTTCAGCGACACAAGTGGATATGTCACAAAACATGGAAGTATGCGTTTTCACGACCCTCACACGTCGAAAAGTGGGGCGGGTGACATTTGCTAATATGTCCCCCCTTCTTCGAGAAGTGGGGTCCCCCCGTCCCCCCAGGATTGACGCCCATGCTCGTCACTGTCATCATCTACAGGAATATCTTCTGTGCAGACAATGCCAGGAGGCGATTAGCTATACGACAAAATAAACCCAAAAAAGGTCAAGAGATGTAGAAAAAGAAAGTTGTAATTTGTGGTTGACCGAGTCCACTCAGAGCTGGCGAAAGTATCAACTGCATCCTCCTCTGCCTTCGAAGAGGGCTTGTCTGAACTCTCTGATAGTGTCATATAGTGCCTGGTTCTGTGGTCTATTACCACGACGCTGCGGTGACGGTAGCAGGGTTGCCAACTGGTCAAGAATGTACTTGTAACTGCAAAAGATTAGGAGAGCATACTTTCTATTTTCACGGGAAAGCAACTAGAATGACAACCAATACGTTCCAATTAAAACGGTAACTGGGATTGTTCAGAAACATAGTAACGTAGTATTTAGAAAGTAGAAGTCCTAACGATTAACTGAGCCTATTTTGGAAGTGTCAAAATAGCCTTGGCTGTATAGCCTAAATAGGCTTGATGACTTAGTGTTACAGTCTGATAGGCTTCGTACAGGCGATACACTTATGTGTTTTGTGGCTCCAACAACATTGTAGGATTTGTAGTTCCTTGTAGTGAAAGTGTAAAACCACGGTGAATCCACGGTGAATCCACGGTGAAGCTTGAAATTAGCGTCACTGGAATATTTCATATATGTGTCCATTATTCTGAAGTCAGTGACTCGCAGGTTCCACAAACTTTTCGTGATTGACTGTTGGCGTTGCATAAAATCAATATTCTATTGTTAAGAATAGGGAATATAGTCACGATCAACCAATAGGCCTACAGAAAACCTGTAAGTTAACCGGTTACGATAAGGCCCACAGGGTGGCCACGCTGCGAATGTGACTCAGCTTGGGCGAATACGGCAGCAGTCGGAATGAGGCGACAAAAGTCAACAAGACACGAAACCTAAGTCACGTGCCACTAGTACCAATTCAGGGGGTATCAGAGTGCCGGGCTTTGTGACGCATTTGAGGCAAAACTTCCCGAGGCGAATTCGAGGCTATGTGATGACGTACTCTAGAGTTCGATTGCTGGTCATGACATTTGATCATGACATATGGTCATCACATTTGATCCAGGATAGAATATTTGACTAGATTTGGTTCATTCTCAACAGAACATGATCTGCTTTGCGCAGAAAATGGAGATATATTTGGTGAGATTTCTGGTAGGTGCCCATTTGATTCGATTCCTATTCAATTTGACCAGAGCGTTTTTGAGAGTGTAGAGGCAAAACAATATAATGTTGTCTGGCAACACCTGCCGATTACAGGACGTCTTGACGAGAAACCATCAACAGTGTATCGAAACTTGAAGGCTACGGTATGTCATCCAAATGTCATAGTGACGATATTCCATAATCGATGCCGTAATCGATATAATTGAACTGGGGTGATTGTTCGTCGTGACGTCATGCAAACGACGCTGCTACCAGACGATATTATCTCATCAAAGATGAAACCTACCCGACGAACTTTCGTTATGTGCAACAGAAACGATACGGTTGCATTACATTTTACGTTATGTTGTGCAACTGTGTGAACTCACAGGGTCGCAACTGTCCTGCAACACGTTACGTAGTTACATTTCGTAACCTTTATATAGCGGTTGGTCAAATGTTTTGTACTTAGATATTGCTGCAGATACAATAACAAAAGCATTTTCGAATGCTATCCACTGCCACAAATTTGTTGTTGTTACAATATAAAGTCACACTTGTTGCAGGACAGTTGCGACCGAGTGAGTCCACAGAGTTACGTAACTGGTGCCCTAAAATACATCATAATGGAAAATTTCATTATACGTATCGTGTTTGTGGGGTACTGCCGCCGAGCGAGGAACTAATATGACAAAGGTGGTGAAAGGCCATGAGTGTTGTAATAATTATGCATGTTGTTTCTCGAAATCATATTTCGTTATGGTCAAGTTAGAGCGGCTTCAATTCTTCCGATGAAAACACCCCGATATTTATGTCACGCGAATCACGAAAACAGATGATAAAGTTGGCGTTTTGTTGATATTTTGTTTTTACCTGCAGTGGTGCTCCAAGTCTTTGAACAATGAACAATCATTCGATATGTATGATTTTTGTACTCGATACAATTTCACTTCAGTGACTGTCACGCAAGTCACGTTTTGCGAAACATGTATTGAGATTCACATCTTTCTGATTTAGGATCAATACATATGTATGTATGTATGTATGTTATGTATGGTGTGTGAATTACCATACCCAGTGGTAGGTAATGGTGTACACTACACAACTACTGCCAGGAATGCATTTTCACAAATTGGGCATGAAATACAAATTACCAGTGAAACTGATAGGTACATGAACTGATTAGTTTCCCAGCATAAAATATGTTCGTTGAGTAGTCTAATTTTCATAATTTTTGCGATTTTGTTCGGATTTTCACGTCAAATTTTCACAAGACTCGGTGGATTTGGTCTACCCGGGGTTTCGAGAAATATAAAAGTAGAAGTTGGGTCGTTGAAGGTCATTGAAAGTGTCTGAATTTGGTCGAAGCTTCAAAAAAACTGATGGATGTGGTCCACCTTTGGTCCAGAGGATTTCCAGGGTTCATCTGGGGTCACTGGAGGTCATTTGATTTATGCAAACTTCCAATTTGGTAAGATTTTCCCGAAACTCAGTGGGTATGGTACTTTCTAGCCTTTCTGATGTTTTCAATGTTCATGAATTTGACTGAATTACATCATGTTATAGGTAGAGCACTTAGAGGCGGGCAACCCACAACATTTATGATCCTTACTGATGTTATTAGCTGCCCAGAGAAAACCCTCTGTTATGCAACACATCATATCAAAATGGTTAGAACTGAATAAATACACGTTGAACGAACACAGCCTCTGATCGCGAAACAGGCGAGACTAGCGGGTAAGGAAACCGCTTGTTTGTCTTATTTCGCTTCAGAGTATGCTGGAGGGATCGAGACACACTCTAAAAACACTTGGGTCGGGAGGGAACCACCCTAGTTCTTTGGGGCAACATTTGATCCAGATCGGCCTAAAATTTGTTACAGACAACTAGGGGAGTTCTCTTTTCATTCAATTTGGGTCATTTTTTTACCTAGTTGTTTTTAGAGTGCATGGGACAACTAAATTTATGTCTCATAGTAAGATGAATTAAAATGTGGAATCACCGAACTTCAAAAAATGTGCATAGCTTACAAAATATGGACACAATACATGACGACCAGCGATCCTCAATTATAATTCTGGAGACTGCGTCCTTAGGCAACGCGCTTTATCTCCGTTGCCTAGCTCGGCCGAACAAGTTACCATAGACCGGGGGAAATTGGCCTTTCAGCGCTTCGAGACTGTACTACGTACGTTAGAAAGCACTATAAAAGAACAGTACATTATCATTAAATTATTATCTCATGTGGGAGACTTTACCTATGATGGCCGTCCTTGGTTTCGTACTTTAGGACGGTCGTTCCGATCACCAGGAACTCTCTATTTTCTATCAGAGGTGTCTTGCAAGCGTCTTTGCATGAGGTGCTGACCCAGAACTCGCGAACAGCGTCGTCGATGAGAATTTCGTCGTCAGCTAATGGGTAATGGAAAATAAGTTATGGATCTAAAACCAAATTCGCAAGCCCTGAATTCAGCTTTCTCAAGCTTGAAAACTCTATGTGCAAAAACAACAATCTTGATGTAGCTAACTCATTACGATAATCTCTCTTACTCTGAAGACAATGCATTTATTCAACGAAAGTCCTTTTTTGTGGGATCTGTCCCTATTGGCCCATGCAGATGTGACGAGCCGACTTCGCACGAGAGTTGATCTTTTATCGTATGTCATGCCACTGTTTACGCCAGCTGTGAGGCTGTCTCGGAGTGTCGAATCCATTTGGTAATGCAGTAACCTTGACGAACACCGACTTGGCTCAGCCGAAGACCTCGGGATGTTCGGCATTTCGACTACACTGCAGTGGTATCGTGAAATGGATTTATCGTGAATATCCAACAATTTGCATCAGAATGTTAAGTGCAGCACCGAAGAAACATTCTTTGAGCTTGTGTGGTTGTGTTGTAGTGGATTCATGCTAATTTGACGGATGACAGGTCCAGTTGTCACGGAAGAGCGAAATGCTCCGACGAATGTCGTATGCGTGCATGTATTGTCGAGTTCCACCTGTTGTACAAAACTACAATGAACTACGAGAGCCGCACATCAAACGGAAAACACTTCGATAGACCCAATCGCTGCAGAGTTATATTTTTAACAAGGTTGTCATTGCTTCAGAGTTTATCGTTCTGAACAGGCCAGTCACACATAAAACAGGTGGATAGGTATTGATAGGTAGTTGAATTAAGGGATAAAGCGCAATTGTGAAACTTTTACCGGGGAATAAACAGTCGAGACCCAAAATTCAGCTAAGTAACGGACAAGGCAAAGTCGAGTCCGTTATTTCGCTTTATTATGAGTCGAGACTGTTTATGCCAGGCAAAAGTCGAAAAATTGCGGTTCATCCCTATCCTACAGTCCCGAAATCGGAGAAACAATGAAAATCTCTAGAGATACTATGTCTCCAAATATATCTCCAAACGCTCAGGAAGCGACAGGGCAACTTTTTCATTAGTAGTGTTATCTCATGCAACAATGATACTGTATAGCGCGCGTGCGATGAGTCGATCAGCGCGTCGGTTTTGTGCGGCGGAATTCCGCCAGAATAGAGGCGCGCTACGTACTGCGCGTGCAAAGCCTTGTCAAGCACTGTCATTTGCGCTTGAATTGTGAACAACCAAAATATTAAGTGATTGGCTAATGCCTAGACCGAGTGAACCAACATTTCGTCTGTTTTGTGCGTCAGGTATGATCGTGTAAACGCGGATCTGGGCGTTGAACACTGCTTCATTTAAAAGTCATCTACGCACAAAGACGCAGCAAAACAAGCAACTATTCTATTGTTGCGTTACTCTGACCAGCTGCCTGTTATTGCGAAACTACTGACTGTTATTGCAAAAATAGCGGATGGCCACGTGATCGTGATTATCCAATCAGAATCCAGTATTCGCAATAATGGATAGCTGGGGGTTGTAGAATAGGTAATACCTTGCTTTAAAACTTCCACCACAGTAACGTTAAACACATCAAATCCAACCACGTCTGGCTGTTTCATGTTGACGAAGATTCGGTACGCTAAAAAGAAAGAAAAGAGTTCGTTTGCCATATATATTGTTCCATTGGCAAACTGCTAAAGTTCCTTAACATAATGATATGAAACCTCAATATCATTCGAGAGACACATTGAACGATTGTTGGTCACATTACGTGCATTAAAACATTTAACCTGTTCCTGTTCCAAAAAAGAATTTCATTACTATTCAGGGATTTGACGCCAAAGAGCGGTGTGGAGTACGGTGGATTGATGCATGGCGAGAGGACCTCGCTGGTCGCTAAGTTAGACTTTAACCATCTTTAGCAATGAAGACGAAGGATTCATAACTGACAGGTCAATACCAGGTTCATCAGCTATATAGTTGTGCCAATCTAATTTTCGTCCATCGCCTTTCGCTGGAAATCAGGTCAAAATAGTTACACTACACACCAATATACAGTGTGTTCAAGATTGTGAAAGGTGTCATGCAGTTCCGTCCTTTGAGAAGTTGTTTACAGTGAGATTTTGAGACGAATAAACAACCTGGCACATATGCGTTATGCACACATAATAATGACCAAGTGGGGGCCTGAAAAACGTCTGACGCAAGCAAGGAATATATAATTGAGATATCCACAAATTAGAGGCATGATACGAATTGTGCTGTGTTAGAACCCAGTTGTCCCGTGGGGCAAAAAGAAGCAATCGTAAAATGATTTGAGAGTGCCATCAAGCAGCCGATATATCCAGTCGGCACGGCATTCCTCAGTTTTATCGATAATTAAACGTTTTAAGATTCTCTAACACAGCTAACCCTAACCCAATTTCTGACACGATAACTATCTGACATTGCTTATAACATTTGGTGTGTGTTATCAAACGATGTTCATAGCTCCATCATTAGGACCTGATGCGTGCTCCCTAACCAACATCAGATCAGTTATTACTGATTGTTGTGGATACTGTCTTGACACATAAATTGGTGTTAAACCTCATATCAGTAGCATAAAGCTGGTGAATCGTCTCATAATATATATTAAACACGTGACCAAATCTGAGTCGTCATTCTGTTCACGTGAACGCCAACCCAACAGTCGATATTGTTCAGTGTCGAATACGGTATATCGTCACTATGATGAGTCAATATACGATTCGTCCAGGTATCCGAAGGACGATCTTTGCCTAAACGGAGGTTTCCATTGATCGCCGGGCTGTGCGAGCCATATTTGCCTCTTGTGAATAAATATTACAATAATATTATTTGAGAATTATTATACCGCACTTGCATTGAGTTGTATCAACTGTACTTCACAGATGCCCAAACAAAGGCGACCAGAAAAGTGTATTAGATTATTTTGTAACTCTTAATATGATAATGATAATGATAATTCAATGCTAAATCTGTTTTAATGCACATTGAAATGGCTTTTCGCTGTGATGTCATGCGAACGGCCGCGTCGATTGTTTGACGGTTTTTTCGAGACGATTCTTCACCTTTAACATTGTGGTTCAACATGTGTGGTGTGTGATGAATGAAATGCTAGTTGTTACTGTTATGGGTATCGGGTGGTGTAATGTACAGTCAGAGATATTTTTCTTGCGCTTCGTTCGTATCGGGTGCCTCGTGGTTCGCATTTCCGTTCGATTATCACAGATCATAACAGCTCATGTTCAGTAACAATTACTGTTAAACATCGCCTTGCGACTCATTTATTCCATCCTTCATCAACCACTCAGTTTGATGACGTAAATGTTCTACAAATGACTTTGTCCCTCTCAAACAAGCATACATGTGATTCAGCAAAAGAAATCTCTGGCATGGTCCGTTCATTCACAATAGATGAAAGCGGAACTCAGCCTACATAACTTACCGTACGTCACAGCACTCGCACAGCTCTGGTTTAGAAGTTTTTCTGTTGTTTCAGTTTTATTACAATACAAGCAGTCCCCTGAAATGGAATAGCAGCAGAAAAAGGTGTCACACTCAAAGCGTAAACGCTTGAGACGGGTGTCCTGATTGGTGACTACACACACATTTGGTCTATAACGTGAGGGTTCGTGGAAAGATATACATGACTTCGATTGAACTTTTCAGGGTGAGTATTGCATGGGGTAATATTTGATGGCTACTGCAGTCATGCTGTATACATGTTTGAAAATGAACATGGAGCCGATATTCATACCATTAGATCTGTAAGTAATTCAATGAACCACACTCCATAAACGCTCTGGTCAAAATGGTCAGAAATCGGATCAAATGGGCACCTACCAGAAATCTGGTCAAATATTTGACCATTTCCGGCTCAAAACTAATCATTGTCTGTTAAAATTGAACCAAATCTAGTCAAATATAGATCCTCGATCGAATATTTGACTAGATTCTGAACAGACAATTGTTAGTTCTGCGTCGAAAATGGTCATATATTTGCAGTTAGTGCGCACTGTTTCGTAGGGCATTTTCTGATTGGCTAATGGTATTGTATTGTACTGATCATAGTCTTTGTTAGGGTTGGGGATAGGGTTGGAGATTAGGTTAGGGTTCAGGGTTAGCTCAGCCATTCACACATTTTTTTCCGAACAAGTGCGCATCAGCCCTCCATTTGATCATATTTCTGGTTGGGGGCCCATTTGATTCGATTTCTGTTAATCTGGACTAGGGCGTTTCTAGATTGTGCGGCAACATGAAGGGGATGAGTACTGGAAAGGAGTGTCAGTCACGTTTCGCATGCAAGAGGTCCCGAGGTCCATCCCAGTATTCACCGGGAGGCGTTGTCCCAAGGTGGCTGTTTGTCC
>JAODTT010016230.1:0-10630 GCA_025400115.1 Pentamera pediparva
CGCCGGAGCCCGGCTGGCGCACCACAGAGAGTGCAGCAAAACGGATGCCAATCCTATAAAGCCTCTCGACGCACAGTTCCCGGAATCCACCGTAGGGTGGCAACACACGACGAAAGCTCTAATGGAACACATCAATCGGTTTCATAGGCGCAATTACAGTTATGAGTAAAAAGTCCATTCTATCTGTGTTACAGCCGCCCTGTGGGCGTTTGAACGCATGGAATACCTTGTATAACATTCAAGGGACTATGGAACGATGTCAAATATTTGGGAAGAGCATCATTTTGGGCGAAAATTAGCAATTTATCGCAATGACGTGATTGTCATGACGTCACCAAAACCAACGACCCGAGGTCATATTGACGGGAACAACAACAAATGACTTATGGCGCTGTCACTTTGCAATTTGTCAATAGGTCATTATCGTACTCGAACCCGAATTGCAGGAAAATTCTCGGAGAACAGTGGTCAGTCCACAGTGGATTAGCCCAGGCCTTTCGAATGTTTAAGAAGCGGTGGAATGAGGATTATGCCCCCGTATTCACGGTTAGCGTCGTCGTAACACGACGGTGGAACATGCCTGTACACGCACAGTGTGCATAGAAACCTGAAAAGTTAGGCCCAGCCTACTCAGAGTCTGATGCGCGGGTCAGTACGCATATACGAAACTTAGCTAGGTCAGGTAGCTTTGGCCTAACTTAGTACTGCGTTTAGTATCGAGTTAGTAGTACCAGCTGGTGACGTGCATTCATCCCGACGGTGGGAGAACTTGGAGAACTCATGGAATTTGATATGCCAGAAAAATAGTGTTGTGTTAATTTCATACACGGATTTCCTTGGGTCGTGGTACATAGAATAGGTCAACATTTTCATCCTGGGATTCAAAAATGTTATCATGCAGAAATCATGCAACTTTGTTTCCTTGGGATGCTGGGAACTCTCTCACTAGGTGAGAGGAAGCATTCCCTTTATGTATCCTCTCGCCACCAAACATCTGCTTCAACAGTAATTCCTCCTACCAAGCTTACAGCAACATAATAAAGTATCATCTGCAGTGATATATTGAAATCACATCGCCCAATACCCGCAACATGGCTTTCAACGCTATTATGCAAGCAGGCAACCCAGAAAACTACAACCATTGGCAACTATACAACCTCCTTCGAGTGCCAACAAGTCTCATTACTGAATGCACGATGGCCAAGTACTTCGTAATTGAAGGACATCAACTGCCCGACGATCGAAACACCCATATAACACTAATATAATAATATAAAGGCAACAAGTGCGGAGAGATGGAAGACACCTCGGCACAACCAGCACAGTGCCCACCACGAGACCACGAACGTCGGGGTCTTCTCCTTGCCAGGCTTGGGGTCCCGTGGGTACCAGAGGCTGAATATATACACCGGAGCATCAAATTGGGAAATATTTGGAATTCATGTTCCTCCTCTACTCGACGAATCCAGACCAATAACAGGTGTAACCACCTACACTGATCTCGCCAGAGCCCGGCTCAAATATTTGGGGTAACGGAAGGCCCTCAATGGCGAAACACCTCAGTACTCGAATGATCGTCTTGTACCATACGCACCAGGCCGGAGTTTGCGATCTGAAAATAAGAAATTCCTCTGCGCCCCCAGGACATCCACTTCTGCTGGGGATAAATCTTTCTCTATGGCTGCTCCCAAGCTGTTGAACTCGTTGCCGCCACACATTCGATCTTGCACATCGCTTACTATTTATAGAAATTATCTTAAGACATACTTGTTCTCTATTGCCTACTCGTGTGGCTCTTTCTCTCGGCGCGTCGGATTATGTTCACATAGATAGATCGCGCTATACAAATGCATTATTATTGTTATCATTATTAACGTGGGCGAAGATCACGAAAGCGTGAATATTCGCATTGATAAAAAAACGATTTGGTACGATGATCAACTTGTCCGTGGCAGCGGTAAAATTTCACCACAATCATCTGGTGAAAATAGAAAAACTACTTCGATCTACTGCAAATAAAAATACAATTACACAGAAAGAAGCATCCAAGCAGTAGATTCATTCAGCATAAAATAAGATTGTACAATTGTACAAAGCATGAAATACGGGAATACCATATTCTCCCATGATGCCAAAAATTGGAGGCTAATTGCCTTTTCATGCTCCTCGCATAAGAAATGTTTGCGGAATTCAGAGAAATTATGCAATTAACAATATTCATGCTACTGTTTTCATACCTGAAATTTGGCTTAGTGCTCCCAGTTTTCATTGCACATAATCACTTGACTGTCTATTCATGATCTTTCCCAACAGGTATCAATTCGGTTCAACTACTGGAATTAGCCTATTGGCGACCCCACTTCTGGCAATTGAAAATACTCATGCCCTTTTGAATCCACCACCCGAAGGACCACCTTATGAGTATAGACCCTTATAAATGACTACCCTTTTGTATTTCCATTTATTCGTGAGCAGGTGTGAACTATGCGGTTCCTCGGGTCGATGACGGAAGATATCAATGACTTTCCCAGACGACAACATTTTGAAATACGCGACTCCTAACTTTGAGAGCCCTCATGCAACAACACCTGATTTTGATCAGAAGTGATATCAGTCAGTACCAAATTGTCTACTCTGTAGACAAACCGCATCGGTGTTGGCACTAGTTAAAACTGAAGAAGATACTCGTTTCATTTCGTGAGAAAATGTGCAGGAAATCCTCCGCCAAGCAGCGTCCGTATTTACAGATGTGGCCGAGGCACGTATAGGGGACTTGGTTCGCGGAACAGTTATCCAGTCACGATTAGCCCACATCTGGGAACGATATTGAACTTTTCAAATCTCACGATGTCCCAAAAGCCTGACGATGCCGTGTTCTCGACACAGCCTGTCCACTGGCAGTGACCAATGTTCTAGTGGCATCGCTTCGGGTTCTGGCGAAACAGCGCGGAAAGACCCTCTTGAAGTACCGCCTGAAGTTCTCCCCCATGAACGCGTAGATGAAGGGATTGCAGCACGAGTTAGCGTAGGATAGTGTATTCGAAAACACTCTAAAAGTGTAGGTGGCGTCGCTGACTGGAAAATTCTCGTCGTAACGGTACCAGAGGCTGAATATATGAACCGGGAGCCAACAGACGGCGAAGGTCATCACGATGACGAGGACCATCTTAGTAGTCCGTCTTTTTTGACGATGGAACCGTTGAGCCTGTTCTTGGCTATTGTTTATGTTGCCAGGGACGACGCGCCTCCATATTTTATGCAGCATCAAAGCGTAGCAGGCACTGATGATAGTCAGCGGTGTGATGTACAGAGCTACTACACCATACAGCCCGTAGATCGTACTCCAAGGTGGTCCTAACTCGAGGCAATAACCGGACTCGTTCAATCCAAAGTAAAAGATGGCTGGAATCGATGTCACCAAGGATACTGAGGAAAACAAAAGATGTGGATGAGTACAAACCGAGTAAATGGTATATTCACCAGAAATACCACCGTCTGGTATTGGTGGCCTTCTATTAACCTAATTTATGGAACATTGAACTTTTGCGACCGATGAGTTACACCGTAAAAAGACGGGGTCAATTTTGACCAAGAATTGGGTTAGAAGGGAACCCACCTATCATTTCTAGGTCAGATTTTGACCCAAATTGAGTAATTTGACCCACTGTGGGTCAGAATTTTGACCCAGTCTTTTTACAGTGTACTTTGCCACTTTGCATTTGAACTGTGTCCGATTACTAAATTCGATGATGAGAACCAGTGGAGGGTAGTTGTTTTGTTGGGAAAATGGTCGTCAGTTATGGGGGATGGGGTGGTCACGTCCCCCACTTTCCAAGGATGCTCCCATTGACTTTTCATTTTTCACACAGTTAATTATCCAGTGGCGAGGTCATGCCCCCTGCCCCCACTAACTTGGATCAACGCCTATGGTTCGGATCGGTGTTCTGATATCACGCCTAATGTGGTGTGTTAGGAGTTAGGAGTTCATCGTTTGGTTGGAATGGATAGCGTCGTTTTATCAGCCAGTGAGGATAACACTTAGGCAGAGTAACTGTATCGGGCCAGTTGTATGTGTATTTATCATGCCTATATATATCCATTATGATCTAACTAATGTCGCGTTACTACGAATTGTAAACCATTTCGTTTGAGAATAAAAGAGAAGAAAAACATTGGTACCGAAGAGCATAAAGCGATATCATTAACCTCCGATGAGTATATTCGACGTCATTAGCTGGGATGCTCCTTTTTGTGGTTGGACATGATCCGCATTTCGGAAGTCAACGGAATCGGCATCGGTATTACGAAGATGTGTGTGAACAGAACAACGACATTTGGAGGCCCTCACATGTTAGTGATCTTGTCTTCTCATGTAGAAACATTCCATGTCGTAAAAATTCAGCTTCGTTTTCTTTTTGGTTCTCCGTAGGTTGGCGTATGTGTGTGTGTCTGTGACACTGCTTGGGTACGCTGTAACTCAACGGGGGAAGGCTGAATTGTACCTATATTTGATATAGAGGTCCTTGATTGTGTAAAGGTGTGCCGTATTTGTTGGTGCCCGTGAGGATCATCGAAGGTTAATTGGAGGCCAAAAAATGGAATACTTAAGAGGGCAATAATTCCCATTTGCAATGTTAACATGGTTGACCTCTTGGGATTTTTTTTTTCGCTGTAGCATGCGCGATTGCGATTCATTGGTTGACACGCATCTGTGTGAACTTTGTCCTCAATTTGACCTCCGGTGATCTTCATCGGTTCTTGTTCCGAATCAAATTTCCGTGGCGTCTTCGGATGTCAGTGGTATCTCCCGATCAAAATGGCATATGATTTGACCCCGCGTGACGTTTTTGTTGTGCGAAGGTATCGGTGGTCACAGTTTTCGGTTTGAAAACTAGTGCAGTTAGGGTGGTCGTGGATATTTATCATAGTGTTTTGTTCTTCCTTAATCAATGGGTCTAACAACATCTGATAAGGAGGTCAAAATGACAAAGGTCAAGTTTTAGGAGTGTGCTTATTTCATGAGTTACGGGATGAAGAAGATTGAATCACACATGTCAAGTTTTGGATATGTGATAGAGATGTGTGTGCTGAATAGATAAAACTAACTCCCACTGCAATCGGACACCAGGCTCCCAAATTACAGGGGGTCAAAGGTTGGTTTTGATACCTTTTCGACTATAGCATTGATCGTGAGCATTGAACTACATAACGCTTTTATATTTATTTGGACTGCATCTCATCGGGGTAGCCTTTTTTCAGTTTTGTTTGTCAATGCGAGATACGTGCGCTGAATCAGTTGACCCCATTTGACCGCATTTGACTTTTTATGACGACTAGATCTGTCTTGTGGAGACGAACCCGAACGACAATCAAACTACTCTCCAACAATGCTCATAAGTTATTGACATTTCAATGAAAGGTCATTGATGGCCAAACCTCTAACAGTGCTAGACCTTGATATTGGTGCATCTCATCGGGAGTAGCCTTTTTCATAAAAAAAAAACGTTAAGTCATCAAAGGGCAGGTAATAAAAGTCAATTATCAAATAATACAATTTCATGCAACACGTTCTTGTGACTATATTTGCGACATGGTCGATATATTGAGACAGGGTGCACGTCATCGAGGGTAAAATCTTCATAAAACCAGGCTAAGAACACAATTTAGTCTATTGACAGTATTGTTCGTCGATGCAAGATACATGCGCTGAATTAATTGACCCCATTCGACCTCATTTGACCTTCCCTATGACGACTAGGTCACAGTTCCTAAAAATGTACCTATTTTAGCGAAACAGGGCAAAGAGAGAAATAATTGTCAATGTTTGGATTTGTGATCGAGCTTTCTGTGCACTTTGGAAGGAAACACCTCCAGCGCCAATCGAACACATAAGAGGACTCCCAGCATAAGGGTGAACAGATAAAGAGACTTAACATTGCAGGCAGATCGATAAACCGCCGACTTATATTCCCGCATTCAAACTATCAATTTAAATCTCATTTGGAAGTGAGAAGCGTATATCCACGTCCCAAGGTTGCGAAGGTAGGAAAGGAGTTTAGCCAGAAATTGCCAGCTAACCTTCTCTCAATTTTGTTTTGCAAGTGTGCAAAACTTGATCTTCCATGATATGGAAATGACCTCCTCTTTTGTCTGGACCAAATCTTCACATTCGCCGAGATTTGTTCAAATTTGACCTCAGATGCCACAAGTCGATCTGTTTTGAAAAATCGACCTATGAAACAAGACACCAACCGTCCAGTCTGATATAATTATTTTGTTTGCCTGTGGTTTCCTGATATGTGACAGACTATTTGATTCTGAGTTATACATAACATTGTTGTGGGGAATATGGGCTCACTATACCGCAGCTATATTCAGCACTGCATTGAGCTAATGGGCAGCTAACATGACCTATTGTTAGATTTAACACTAGAGGTGTATTATTTTCGCCTAAATGTGGTAAAAGTTGTGGATTGCACTTCCTCACTCCTAAAAAGAGTGAATATCACTACATTGGAGTGGAAATTCTAGTGAATTTCCGCTCTTTCGGAGTGAATGTTCACTCGTATGGAGTGATTTGTTATATTTCACTCTTTGGAGGAGTGAATGGTGCACCGTGTCCCGTTATGGTGATAGTATGTGCGCCGTGCAAGCAATTGCTGAATATTCTTTTTTAAATTTGCAAATAGACATATATGCCAAATAATTCACAGGACCCGCCAGGTGGTAGACACACCGCGGTCACCTCAACCCCCTTCTCTTCAAGGTGGCGATTTGATGGTTTGTTTAACTAACTGATCCCCTAACGGGAAATCGACAACGCCCCATGAAGAATCACCACACCAAGCCGGCGGAGCCATTCTCATGCAAACGACAGAGATCGAAGGAGAACTCTGCCTTCGTTGATTATTAGGAACACCCCAGAGTCAAATTTAGGGCATTCTTTGTTAAGGAACATTATACGTCTGCACAAGGAACATCATATTTCCGAGCACTGTAACCGGCACATAATATATACGCGCGCGTAGCGCGCAAAATTCCAGAAAATTGAGCAGCAGAAATCACTCAACTCGAGACTCATTTGAGACAATTTTAGGTCATAATGCCCTTGTTTAAACACGGTTGCTGCTGGATATGTCGGATACAGTGTCAGTAAAATAGCAGTCGGGCTCAAATATTGGGGGGGACAAAATGCATTGCGTTCCCCCCAACCAAAATATTGGGGGGGAAGCCGTCCCCCCCGTCCCCCCATGATCGCCGCCCTTGTATAGAAGCGTGCATTCATGCGCTCCAAACAGAGTAGTTGACCTATACTTTGGAGGGAATAATATAGGAACGACAAATCTGCAGTTACTGTGTGACCTCAATAGCGACATCAGTTCATTTGTTCCTCTCGTGACGTCATTGGACACGAATATTTTACCTAGGTAACACAAAACCGAAATGGCTTTGGAACTCCAAAGTTGAGGCGTGGGTTTATGGAGTGTGCTCTTTCCATCTATATGTAAGGTGCAAAGCAATCCGTCGCACTTTCGAAAATTTGCGAAAAAAATGATATGATCCGTCTTCAGCACGGAGTAGATGTGAATGGGTAAGGTACGTGTGGTCGATGTGAGCCATTAAAGCATCACACCGCTTACCGAAGACAGCTCCACAAGCCGACCCATCAGTAGGTTTCGCCCAGTATAATTTGTTCCCAGTGGACAAGCGTCACAAGCTCCATAGTGCCATCATTTTGCATTGACGAAACTGCCGATGCTAGCTCGAAAATCAGTCCGTCTCTTTGGCAGGAGCATTACTCGCTCATTGCCTCGGATACCCATGTGACAGGGAATTCACGCCAGGACAACGTTTTGGAACTTTTGCCTCAGTCGCACTAAGTTAGTGTAACTCATACGCAGGTAGAGCAGTAATATGAAAGCGTGGCTTTGTGAGTGACCCTCGAGAGCCAAAATACCGAAGAGCGAGTCTGAAAATATTAGGAACTGATGATTCCGTGAGGCTTCGATGAGATCGCACTCTAAACCATAAGCGTGAATCTCGGCACTAAAAAACGTTGCTTCACCTGCAGGCAGCCGAGCTCCCCAATCCGAAGCGGCTGACGCTGCCGCTTTGTGTGACTACCAGGTCGCTAGAGAGGGCGAGAGGAAGGGAGGAAATCACGGACAGGTAAAGATGAGGCGCTACAGAGTCTTCTGTGTATGTTACTTGACATCCACTGTATTTGCAACTGTGTGCAACAGAGGAGAGTTAGGGGAGACCACCGGCGGTTCCGACCAAGAAGGCGCCCATCAGCATCAGCCCTCAGTGGCCGAGCAGAAGGGGGGGGGGGGGGCGGCGGTGGTTGGCTCGGCTAGGCTTACCGACGGAGAGGATGGTAGCCTGGTAGTAGTAGGGGACTACCAGGTCGCTAGTGGGGGCGAAGGAGGAGGCGAGAGGAAGGGAAGAGATCACAGACAGTGGTAACGATGAAGCGCTACAGATTTAAATGTCTGATGTTTTTTTCGCTCTTCCTACCCTCAGAACAGGGTTCCCAGTCCCAGCTCGTCTTCCGTTCCGCCTCAGTACTTTAATACCACACCTTCCCTTGCCCCCCCCCCCCCCTCTCGGGGCTGGCTCGGGAATGCGGTTCCTTGAGGAGCTATAACCAACTCGGCAGGAAGGGTTATCCCTTGGCGAGAAGTGATGAGTGAACCTTGGATTGAAGGTCGTCTCGGAGGTTGGGTTCGACGGCGAACTGATGGGACAGCTCAGTGGTGGTTCATTCGCTTCAATGTAGAGGCTCTGCATTGGAGATGTGATGCGGAAAGCCCCTAGTATTGGTCAGTTACGAAAAACTATTTAGGCTGTAAGCAACGCAGCAATAATAGAGGGACCCGACAAGGAACATGTGAAGCCAGCGGAGCAGGACCTGACTGTCAGTTCCACGATCCATTTTTAAACAACCTTCAGCAGGTTCAGTGGTACCGGTATCTGTGAATAGAGCATTAGAACTAACCGATTATAGCGACGGCTATCATGCCAATGAAGTAGATAACGAATATCATCAGACATATTACGTCAGTGCAGGATCTGGAAGAAAGAAAATAAAATAGGTTGGTTACCAATTTGAACTCTTGAAAGAAAATAAAATAGGTTGGTTACCGATTTGAACATACTGAGTATTTTAAATATTTTTTCATGGTCTTCATGAAAATCATACAATAATAATATGAGCATCATAGAATAGTAATCACATAACATTCCATCTAATAGAAGTACTGATTTTATGACAGAACAGTCAAATATCTTGGACCTTCTTAGGTATTTCGTCAGTGACATGACAATAGCTTGAGATACTGATGAACCGGAAGCCAAAAAGCTTATGTCTATTGACCCCAGATGACTCTCGACATGACCCCCAAATAGGGCTCAGGAACTCGTTGCGGGCAACACATGTATTCCTATAGTCTTATCTAGATCATCTTGACGCAGTGGTCTCTCGTGACTCCGCCCATTCCTCTGATCATCTAGATCAGGCCTTCTCAACTAATTTGTTGGGAGTGCCATATGGGGAATATTATCTAAGCAGAGCGCCACCATGGGTTGGCGCGGAGCGTACACGGACATTTTTGACTTTCCAAACTCCCCAGATGAGCGGAAACGGCATTTGCCGAGAGTTCTAGCTTGTATTTACCTGGCCGTAAAATGCGCAGACAATGCGTGAGATGTGCGTTGGTCAGGCTGCTGCGAAATTTTGTTTTTATTTTTCTTTCTCCGTTTTCCTTTTTTTCATGGCAGTCTGTCGCGCGCCATTCCGACCTCCCTCAAGCGCCACAAATGGCGCGCGCGCCGTCAGTTGAGAAGGCCTGATCTAGATCATCTCATGTACGGTAAACATCGTAACACTTTTTGACAAAAAATCAATATATATTGAAGAACAGGATGCCAAAAAGCTCAGTGATTCCTTGACTCTCGTCTGTCAACATATGACCAGACGCACAAGTACAGGTGGGATCATCATGTATCATGTATGTACTTATAGTGGGCATTTTCCACCATGAATAACCCCTGGTCTACACCGAAAACAAATTGCTCGAAAAAGAAATGACCACAGGTTTACTTCATTCAATTCATTCTTAAAAGTAATGAAGGTTTATTATCTATCAGCTCTCTTCTTTCTATTATTATTCAATCAATCGCCCCTATATAAATAGGCCCAACCCCTCTATGGAGGACCGTCCGATCATTACATAGGTAATTATAATTAGGCCTACTATATCAAAAGGCCCAACCCTAAATTCATGTAGGACCGTTCAAATATCGCATCCATGTGGTAACTTTATATTACTATAACAATGAGCTCCTCCCCTCCGTGTAGGACCGTTCGAATATTGCATGGGTTATTATGTATTACCTCCTTATAATAACACCCCTGTTTGTGACTTCTGTGACCACTTGAATGATGGAAAGAGTGCATTATTGTGGAGTTCGTGGGAAATTTATTTCGCCCCCACTGTTACACAACAAATTTCAATGTGATTGAACCAAGCATTCTGGACTCATCGTGTTTAAAAAGGTCTTTCGGATGTTGACCTCCGTTGACCTCAGATGACCTCTGACCTGACCCCAAAACTATAGGATTCATGTT